>KZ808904.1:52153-68739 GCA_000696205.2 Oncopeltus fasciatus
TCATTAATCTGGTTTATCCAGGATTTTAAAGATATAATTTAAATGATAATAATATTAATGCTTATATGACTTAGTCTTACCTTCAATATCATGAGAGACAAGGCCCAAATGTTTACCCAGGATCTAAAGCAAACATTTACTCCTCATCCAGATCCTGATAATTTGTCCATTAAGTTAAGTAGTCACTGGACTCCATTACCAATGTCCTTACCGATTAAGACAGTAACACCTTCTGAGGTCATAGCCAGGTGTTTTGAGCCTAAGCTCAAAGCACCTGGCTATGACCTTATCACCAAGTTAATACTTAGAAATCTACTCCAAAAGCAATTGTTTTCCTGGTCTACCCTTATAATTGTGTCCTTTGAACCACCCATTTTCTACATTCCTAGAAATTTTCCAAAATAAGCCTGTTTCCCAAACCCGACAAACCTGCTTCTAACGTATCCTATCAACCAATTAGCTTTCTTTCTTTACTTTCCAAGGTATTTGATAAAGTTCTTCTATAGTAACTTTGTGGAGGAAGATAACTATTAAAAGTTCCTTAAATATTTTTCCTAATCATCAGTTTGGCTTCCGATCCCATCATTCTACTGTGCAGGAGGTGTTTCGCTTTGTAGATTTCATTTCCTCTTCTCTTGAGCAAAAATAATTTTGTCCTGTTGCATTCTTATCGGTCACTCAAACATTTGACCGATTATACTGGTTCAAGTCCATATTTTCAAATACCATCTACTTAATCCGTAAATCTTTCCTTTCTGACCTTCTCTTTAGGGTCCTGCAAGGATCAGATTACTCCGATCACCTATCCTTTTTATCCTTTTTACTGCAGACATCCCCACTCATCCTAATACCCTTTTAACCCATTTTGCAGATGACAAAGCGATCCTATCCTTATTCCAAAACGGCTTCCAACATTTTAAAAAAACACCTTGATGCTATTCAGCAGTGGTGCACCAAATGGAGAATTTAAATTAATGAGTTCAAATGTGTACAGTTAGATATTCAGCTAAGAAAAGGTTCTCCTAATAATGTTACACACAATAACAGCCCTATACCTCTCTCTGATTCAGTCAGTTACCTTAGGTTCCACCTTGGCTCACGACTAATCTGGAGTGATCATATTAAAATCAAGCAACAAGAACTCAACAGACGCCATGGACATCATACAGCCTTATAAATAGTTACTCACAGCTCACAATAGAAAACAAACTGACCATCTGCAAGACCATAATACGACCAATCTGGACCTACGGTGCAGAACTGTGGGGTGCCACTAAGCCTTCCAATATCCAACGAATACAATCCTTAAAGTCCAAAATTCTCAGAATAATTCCTAACGCTCCATATTATGTGTGCTACTCTACCCTTCATCACGACTTTAATATTCCTTTTGTCCCAGATCTTATCTTCAAGCTTTTCCATAGTAAACTCCAGTTCATCCCAATCCCTTTTGTCGGACTCCAAACCTCACAATATCTGGTGATTAAAACCTCGCGACATCCTGGGACTTAATGCCTGAATTTATTAGGAGTGGGGGGGATGGGCCCTTTCTTCCAGCACAGTGATGATCATTTGTTTATTTTATTGTTATTTGTAATTTTTTAAAAATATTTTTTATTGTATGTATCTCTCATCAAATTACAAGATGTCAACTAATAGATTTTCATAAATAAAAATTTATTTATTTAAAAAAAATAAATCATAAGAAAATTCTATAGACTGTCATTTATTTATTTAATCTTACATGCAGGAACTGATACAAATTTTTATGATGTATAAAATATTAATAAGAATATATTTTCATATACAAGCAAAAATTTTAGAATAGTAGTATTACATTACTTAAAATTGATTATTTATTATCATTAATTACGTTTATTATAGGTTGAGAATGCCAAAGAGAAGTTGGACTCAAATAGATTAGAAAATTTGACTGATAATGAAGAAGCTATTTCTGAGATAAGTCGAAGATTTGAGAGGGAAAAAATGCTACTTATTGAAGAAAACAAAAAGCTTAGTTTAGAGCTTGATGAGGTAAATATTTTTAGATTATTGCTCTGAAAAAAAAAAAGAAATAAAAAACCAAGCCATTTTATTGTTTATTAACCTAAAAAATCAAAAGAATACATCTCAAAATGATAAAATAGTTTTATTTTAGAAAATTGGAAAATCTTATAAGAGCCCAAACCGAATTAGTTTTTTGTTTTTTACATTAAGGTTTAACTGGTCATATATGATGTATAATTTATTTTGAGCTGAATCCATCTGCTTCATTTAACTTTGGTTTAATTGAAGTATGAAAATGTAAATTTGGTATAAAAACCCAATTCTAATTGTTAACTATTCTCATATTTTGGTATTTCAAATTTTCTGTAAAGATCATCATATTGACAATGTTTAAAACCTCACCTTTGTTGTCAACTGTGATCAATTGAATCAGTCTGGTGGCTTGGCATTTCAGCAGATTTAGAGTACTGTAAGAGTTTTAAAGTTTAAGAGTGTTGAAAAAAAAAAAAAATTAGTTTATTTCACATTACTACTCTCTCTATTTTGAGCTAGCTACACCACTAAACTTAACCACAACTGAAATTAAAATATGTAAATTGTTATTGAGTCATTGTGTTATTCCAAAAGGAGTTAACATTTTGAAACTGAACTATATATATATATACACACACACATACATACATATCTCAGGTATGAAAATTATCACCAATTATAAACTCAATTTAAATTTTAAAAATGCCTAAAAAATAATTTGCCTATGGTACCAGAAATTTGTATTCTATTTATAATTAATGGTATGTTACGAGGGCAGGTCATTAAGTGCGTGACTTTTTGAATTTCCCACCTTATAATTAGGTTGGCAACACTGCTCCTGTCAACAAGCATCTATCAGCTGACTCCTGTAAAAGTTTGAACACGCTGGGTCTTTTAGTTTGTGTTTGACAGTCTTTAAAGACAAACAACTTCGTGAATTGTGGAGAAAAGTGAATTTCGTGTGCTCATCATGCATAATTTTTGCGGAAAAAAACCATCACTGAAACAAAGGCTAAGCTTGATAAATACTATGGGGACTCTGCACCATCGATATCAATGGTTTACAGAATTTCGTTGTGGCCGTACAAGCACGATCGATGCCGAACGTTCTGGACGACCAGTAGAAGTCGCTACACCCAAAACAATTGAAAAAAATTCACGATATGGTGTTGGCTGATTGGAGATTGAAAGTGCGGGAGATTGTGGAAGCCATAGGCATATCACATGGGTCAGTGGTATCGATTTTGAATGATCACTTGGGTATGAAAAAGCTATCCGCAAGATGGGTTAATTAACATATTTTTATAATTTTATGTATAGAATCTTGAATATTATTATTTAATACTAATTGTATACATCTATATTTTGTTGAGTAATTGAATATTAGTAAATTCTATTGGTAAAACTAAGAAATTGTGTCAATCCTAAAAATAAAATTCATGAACCCCTTCCTACAAAATCAATGTAATTTAACAAAATGCATTCATAGAAGGTGGAGTGGTAAATTATTTTCTTAATAATAAAAATCAAAAAATTAATTGATAAAAATTTAAAAAGGGTAAGATTTTGAAGTGAGAAGCTGAAGAAGATGCAGTTGTTAAGCGGCTTCCTTATTGGCTTCTGTAAGTTTATGAGGAATCCATAAGTTCAGTTTTTCCAGGCAGTGGTGAAGAAATATTAATTTGTAAGGCCACTTTGAAAACTTTGGAAAACAACTATAATTCAACTTAAATTAAAATTAATTATTTTTTTCATTAAGGGTTAACATTTGTTTGCTTCAGTTTAAGTCCTGTTTTCAATTCATCGAACAATAAAGGCTCTAGAATAGAAATAAAAATCATAAACTTTTTATAGTTTTAAAATCTGGCAATTTTATATGCCAGGACTTTTTGAATGACCTGCTATATATTTCTTTAAAATGTCAATAAATTCTCACATATTATTAAGATTATGTGAAATACTCCCAAGAAAGAAAATTTAAAAAATATAGCTGCCCTCTAAAATAAAATTTTTTTTATTTGCTACTAGCACTCAAGGTGCTCAGCCGTTTAGTTGATTTCCACTCAATGTCATAGTGTATGGAGAGATATGTCACTCTCTCTTCTTTCGATAAAGTTTGCTACAATTTGCCATTGATTGCTTCTTTTTTTTAAATTGATAAAATTGACTCACATAATTAATATATTTGGTATACATACTTCTTTTAAGTAAATTAATTAAAACACAAAGAAATAATACAATGTTTTTTGTAATATTTTAAAATTATTTTTGTACTTATACATTTTTAGTGAAATTATACTTTTGTTAATAGCTTACAGAAACGATAACGCGAACTGCTGCTGAGAGAAGGCTGCAGGATGAAGAATATGAGGAACTTAGAACTAAAAAAGAAGCTATTGCTCAATGGGAGGCTCAAATATCTGAAATAATACAATGGTGAATATTTATTCAATTTAATTGATTAGATTAATTAATTGATGATTTTATTATTTATTTAATTTTATAGGGTGAATGATGAAAAAGATGCTAGGGGCTATTTGCAAGCATTGGCCACTAAAATGACAGAGGAATTAGAATTTTTGAAGCATTCTGGGGCTGGCACAATCTCTAATTCGGTAAATTTTAATAACCATTATTAACATCCAATTTTACATATATTTTACTCTGCAGTAGTGAACTCAATGGAGTTTAAATTTAATTAAATCCACTAACCAATGGATTTAAATTTTTTTACTTATGTTTTAAATGTTTTCTTTGTAATTTCATTCACTTTCTTTCAGTGTTTTTTTGACTGCAGATATTATTATTAGATGTTTTTTTTAGGTTCGGTCAAGGTAGATAAAAAAAAAAAATCCAAATTTAAATTTAAAAAAAATCCGAATTTAAAAAAGTTTATTTTTTTAATTATCTGCCAACGTATCGGCTTACATGTTAAGGGCTATCAGGATGGCGAGAGGGGATGTCATCTCACTAAGATCGCATTTTCATGACCAATATAAGCCGAAACATTGGCAGATAATTTAAAAAATACACCCTTTTTAAATTTGTGTTTTTTTTTTTATCTACTTTAACAAAACCCCTACAAAAAACACCTACCTTCCTTTCATATTTCTTCAGCCAAATTGTGGGTTTTCTTTAAAAAATGGCTTTTCTTTAAAAAAAAATATAAATGTATATTTATTGCTCAAAAGTTTTCAACCTAATGGGTTATCCTCAAGAGCTACAAAGAATTACATGTGGAGTTAATAATTTAAACAACAATAAATAAATTCTCAAGTCTCCATAATCAACCATCAAAATATTTAAAATATACAATAATCCAATAAAGGTTTTAAGACAAAACAAGTCTTCAAAAATACTAAGTGCATACATTGTTTAATAGTTAAACCTTAAATTAACAAACATAAAATCAATAAATGCAAGAATGCACCATAGAAACCTACCCCTTTTCAATATCTCCACAGGGTGGGGGTTCATACTGGAGGTTAGAATAGTAGGAGAGACCCCTCATCCTTTTTTTTTTTTAGGTGTTAAAATCTTTTTTCATCCTCAAACCCAGACTACAGGTTCTTATTTTGTGTTCTAGAAATCTCCTTGCCAATAGTTGCTGTAACTTCTCAAGGTTTTTATTCCCCCGAGTCCATGCAGTCATCAGTAAAATTAAATTCCTTTTTTGGGTTTTATTTTTTAATTGCAGGTTATGTCTTGTGAGAATTTCCTCCATCTTGCTTTCAGATTGATCAGGTCATTTTTGCTTTAGTAAATTAAGTAAATAATAGGAGAATATTTTTTATTTTTTTTAGTGTGTGTGGGTGCATAGGTGCATGTGTGTTGCATATATAAATTGTATAATGTTACCAATAATAATAAATTAAAAAATCTTGGAAACTGAAATTAAGAATTTCCTCCAGGAAGGATTTTGGAGGGCTTAGAATTGTTTTATATGTCCAAATTTCAATTTTTAAAAATCAATTTTGATTTTCTGAATGGCAAACATTTTGTGGGGCAATTGTAATTTTATTACATTTAGGTTGTGTCCAACATATATTGAAGAATTAAGGACAAGTTTATCCAAGTAGGTTATAGTTTCTTTTAAAAGTCGTATTACTGAATCCCATTCATGCTTTCAAATGTTTTTAGAAATGTATGAGGATCAGAGATCTTATGAGAACAGAGAGCTTCTGACCTGGAAATGTATTTGTGTTTCATGGTTGTTTGATTTTTGCTACATTGAAATATATTTTTGTTTAAGGACAAGAATTGGAGAAACAGGAGAAGCCAGAAACTTGAGAAAATGGAATTGTTGAATCTACAGAGTAGTTTGCAATCAGAAATTCAAGCCAAAACGGCTATTAGTGAGGAACTTAGCAAAACTCGATCTGACTTAATAGCTGCTCAAAAGTATGCTTATTTTATTTAAAATGAATTTCATACTTCTCTAGTTGGTCTTAATATCTAATTAACTTTTAGAGAGTTACGGGACTTCAGAGCAAGATTTGACACCCTATCTCATGAGTTAAAGAGGAAAGAATTACAAATTAAGGATCTTCAAGGGAGGATTGACTCCGGTGACGGATGTAAGTTCTTTCACATTCCTACCCATTGGAGTATTATGATATAGAATAATTAGTTTCACATCCATGGCTTCGCAAGGAGTTTATTCCTTTAGATATTTACCTTAGTGGCTTGTTTAAACTGGGTTTTAATAAACTTTCTCAGTTCTTAATTCTTAAGAGTTTATAATATATATAATTTAATTATACTTATAATAAAATTTAGATAAAGTTATCGATCTATCTTTAATCTTTTTATTTATTTATTTTTTGCAATTAGTGTTTTTTATCTCTCTCTTTTTTAAATGATTAATTTTGCTCAAATATTAAACTCATTAATATTCATTTTCACTGGGATTACTATTTGTAGCTTAAAAGACATTTCATAAGAAAGATTTTGATTATTGTACAATTTATAATTAATTTGTCAAGTTAAAAATATAACCATCAATGCTTTCTTAACCTCAGTTTTGGTTAAGAAATAAGCAGTTATTCTATGAATTATTTTCATTGTTCTGCATTTTCTTCAATATATTAGTGTTGTTTTCTACAGCTCTCCATCANTCATGAGTCTGTATAGAAGTCCAAGAGTTTATAATATATATAATTTAATTATACTTATAATTGAATTTAGATAAAGTTATCGATCTATCTTTAATCTTTTTATTTATTTATTTTTTGCAATTAGTGTTTTTTATCTCTCTCTTTTTTAAATGATTAATTTTGCTCAAATATTAAACTCATTAATATTCATTTTCACTGGGATTACTATTTGTAGCTTAAAAGACATTTCATAAGAAAGATTTTGATTATTGTACAATTTATAATTAATTTGTCAAGTTAAAAATATAACCATCAATGGTGGTTATATTTTTAAAACACCTTAACCATATTATTATGGCTTATTTCTTAACCAAAACCTTAACCTCAGTTTTGGTTAAGAAATAAGCAGTTATTCTATGAATTATTTTCATTGTTCTGCATTTTCTTCAATATATTAGTGTTGTTTTCTGTAGCTCTCCATCATTACTTCACATATTAGCATTGCAAAATCTCCCATTTTCTTCCTTTATTAATTTATTTGCAACTCTCTTCATATTATGATGAAATGATGAAATTTCTATCAATCTATTCTATCTATCTCATTCAAATCATGATTTTAATGATATTTATATGAACTCATAATTAGCCCTTTGCCAAATGAAGGTTGATTAAATAGCTAGTAATTTTAGCTCATACGAGTACAAGATGATATATTCGTCTTACTTGGCGGTTGGACTTGCAGTGAGTTGCGGGTGCCTGAAATTTTTCTCATCTTTCTCTGTGGTGTAGTTGGTAGCACCGGGCGGCAAGTGGGAGATGAGACCCAGGTTCGTTTCCCGGCTGAGGTAGTGAGATTTTTTTCTGGTTCCCTGTACGATTCAAATAAATATATCTCATTCATTACTCGGCTCTACTTAATATGATCACATTGATCTAAAAATGTCTTTGTTTTCTGTTAATGTCACGGGTTTCTATATTATTTCTATTGATTTAAGCCTTTACTCGTCATTAGATGTAAATCAAAGATGAATTAAAATTTTTTTTTTTTTTTTTTTCCATAATTTGCTTGAGGAAATAAAGGTTATCTTCTATCCATTAGAAGGCTTCTATAGTTAAATTCAGCGTTCATTATAAAATTACAGATTACCGTAAATAATTAGATTTAATGTTATTGATTTAATTATTGAACAATGTGAATTGTAAAAAATAAAGTATCATTCATTATTACAGTAATTTTTCCTAGTTTCCTCTTTTTATATTTTTGAAAAAAAAAATTGCCGAATTTAATAGTTTTATTTATTACTTATTCCAGGTTTTTTGTTTTTTTTTTAATATCCTAGAAACTAATTTATAGTACCATTACATATATGTAAGAGCATTAATTTGTGTGATTTTTTTCTATTCATTTTTTATTTTTTATTTTTAATCTGTGATTTTTTATACTTTTAATTGAAGGGATATTATAATTAAATAATTTTTGCCATACATTTGCTTGTTTACTAAGTTATCAGTATAGGTTATTTTTATAAAATTCTGTCCTTCAAGAAATGACAGATGGTCAACTGTAAGAACTGTTTTTGGCTAATATAAAGTCTTATACTAAGTTAATTGGTGGCTTAATATATTTGGTTAATTACTTTTTTTTTCTAGATATTTCTTTAAAATGAAATATATCAAGTACTTTTGGTCCACTGCAAATAAACTTAGCCACTGCAATATTGTGACTTTACTACCCTTATTATATTTTACAAATTTAATTATGCCATCTACAATAATTGAATGAATTTTAAATTTGATTCCATTAACTAATTGTTACTGAAGTAAAAAAGCTACTATTATTCTCTGATTTGTATTTATGAATATCTAAATATAATTATATTCCACCTATGAATATTAACCATTTCAGACATATTTCAACAAATGATTATAATCATAATGTAAATAAAATTTTGATATAGTTGTATTCAAGTCTATATAAGCAATTTTATTCTCTACAGCAATTTTATAGATAATAGGAGTTTATAAAATTTGAAAAATGATATAAATAAAACACGATAACAATGATGAAATGTAAACAATTTACACAAACATTCATGAAAATGAAAATGTAAACAAAAGTCGAAAACAAACTAAATTAGAAGGAAATAAAAAGTCTACTGAAAGTGCTAAAATTTCTTCAAATGTCCACTATACAAATCAAATAATTATATTTTGAGCTGATAATTAGGTAAATGACTGGTTATCCTAGTCTTGCAGGTAAAAATAATTATGAAATGTTAATTATTAATTACTAACCCTCTTATTTAGAATAATAATTGAGAATCCCCCAACAGGAGGCTGGGAGACCTCTAGGGAAAAGTTTCTGACATGGTAGAATTAGGGTTCATGTTGGTCAGGTGGTCTGGCTCATACTTTTTCTTTAACAACTGCTGGTTCTTAACTTCTTAATAGTTGTGGATGAAGGTTAAGATGTAATGAAGTGCCATTGCCATAATCATCAGTCATATTTCATCATTCTTTATTCTAATCTCTAGTAATGATGCACTATATTTCCAACATTTTACTTCAAATTTAAACTTAACATATAGTTTGTTGTATACTATTATTTTCTTGTCATGAATTCAGCCTTTGTAATCAAAATTAAAATTTTACAGATCTTACAAATCTGATTGAGTTTCATGACTTCTCTATAATAAGTAAATTGTTGTTAAATGAAGTTCCCTATTTTCTTTAGGCCAAAATGTATTGTTTTGGATTGCTAAGAGTAGAGCGGTTTTCTTTGTATGATGTGTTAAAATAATTTTATATGTTTCTTATGGTTATACCAATAAGCAGTTAATGGCTACATGATTTGATTGGACAGTATTTTATGATTTAAAAAAAAAATGAGGTAATACAGATCTATACAAAATATTGCACATGCAGGGTTTTCTTATTTACTATACCACTGGAATTCGGAAAAAAAACAAAAAAAACTTTCTACCACTTTGGGTTGTGGAGAGAGGTTTTAATCTACTGGTTGCAATTCCATTCTAAATATCCATGACTCAAGTCCAGCTGGCAAGTGGCAGTCCTCTGCTGAGAGGCTTGATAAGTTAGCATTAAAAGCTTTTTTGCATAAAACGCCTGAGTTAAAAAAATTTTTTTTTAAGAGATGGACTTGTTGGTTAAACTTCCTACATGCTGAGGGATGCCTGTACTTCTGGAACACTGCTCTAGCTTGACACTTAGTCAGAATGAGATTTTTAATTGAATCTGGGAGGGGTACATATGAATTTGTAGTGAAGAAAGTAAAAGTGGGTTTTAAGTTTGCCTTCCAGAGACACTACTAAATTTGGACAGCATCATTAAACTCTTCAGAGGTCTTTAGTGAAATTATAAGGCCAAGGGACTCTTCTAATAAAGTTCTAAACAATGTTCAGAGTACAGGACTATTTATTAGGGCTGGTGTGTGTGCGTGTGTATATTATATATATATANATGTAATATATTCAGAGTAATCCAATATACTCCCCACTAGAATTATTTTAATTCAGAATTTAATATTTATTTGATGCCAGGCCCACTCTTCAATTGCTTTTATGTAGCTATATTCTAAAGGAAATATCCAATCCCTGAATTTGTCAAATTTCTTAACTTTATTTATTCTTAATAATGTAATGTTGGTAAAATTTTCCTATATGCCTTCTAAAAAAGACTCGCCATCGGCTATATGTAATATAATATAAGGATTATTTATGAAATCGGGTAGCCCGTCAATTTAATGGGTTTTGTAGAGATAGGTATATTACTTACAAATTTTAAAAATTTGAAGGCTTAGGAAAAAATAATTGTCTGAATAAATTCTTTAGATAAAATAATTAATTTAAAGTACAAAATGGTGAAAATTAATGCTATGGTTTTTTTTTCCGTTGAATTAATGTAATGAAATAAGAGGTGTATGTTTTGTCTTTGAGCACAGTACCTAATTTCTTTAGACTCATCATAAATTAATTTATAACCACTAAACAGTTTCTTTCTAGGTTTTCAAAATTTAGACAAAAGCATTTCGCATTGTTTTATAGTACCATTTGCTATAATAAACAGAATGCAAACATATATTTACACTTGTCCTGTAAATAAGTGTTCTTTATTGGAAGAATATAGTGGAGATCCAAAATTCTTCTAGAAATGGTTAAGCATGTGCAATTTTCATTATTACTCATTCAAAAATTTGTGAATTGTCTAAACAAGAAGTGAATTAAACTGTAGAAGGTTCTCGTTATAGCATCAGGCTCTGCTTTCTACTGATCTTTTTTTTTTAATTATTAAACTTTTATTATTTATTACATTCTGTTTAAAAAATTATTTTGTTATTTGATCACAATGAAGTAAAAATGACATTCTATGTCAATCACATGAGGAGAGAAGGTGACCTATGACAACACTCAAATTATTTACTAAGTCCCCAGGAGGTCATGGGGTCATCTTCGTTTGAGTCGACGGGGAGGGTTGTGGTGGTTGGAGTTGGAAAACATGGTCTGTGCAAGTGGATTAGGATGGTATGGCAGTTAACTGTGGAAAAAGGTGAAGCGGGAAGAAATGAAGTCTTGAACAAAAGGGATGTTAAGATCGTGGTAAAGGGATGAATTGGATACGTAATAAGGTGCATTTGCAATTATTCTCAGGGTTTTGGGTTGAAAGGACTGGATTCTTTGTATGTTGGAAGGCTTGGCGGCACCCCAGATTTCTACTCCGTAAGTCCAGATTGGCCGTAATAAGATTTTGTAGAGGTTCAGTTTGTTTTCTATCGTAATATTAGAGTTCTTATTCATGAGTCTGTATAGAAGTCCACATCGCCGATTGAGTTCTTGTCTTTTAATTTTAGTATGTTCTCCCCATGTAAGTTGTGAGTCAAGATGGAACCCAAGGTAATGAATGGAATTTGAATTTGGTAAAGGAATATTGTTAAATTGCACAATTTCAGGGAAGTCTTTTTTCCACAGTTAGAAATTAACTTGAACGTATTTTTCTTCATTGATTTTTATTCTCCATTTGCCACACCATTGTTTGATTTTTACGAGGTGATTTTGTAGGTTTTTAGAAGCAGTTTTAAGATCGGGATAGGAGGATAGGATAGCTTTGTCGTCGGCAAATAGAGTTAAGAGGATACTTGGACGGGTAGGGATGTCAGCAGTGTACAGGATAAATAGGATAGGTCCAAGCACACAACCTTCAGGAACTCCCGCTTCCATTTGGTAGAAATTGGAGTAATCTAGTCCTTGCCGAACCCTAAAGAAACGGTTAGATAAGTAAGGATAAGGTAAGTGTTACTAGGAAGTATTGACTTCAGTTTAAACAGGAGACCACTGTGCCAGACTATCAAATGCTTGGAAAACATCCAAAAAAGCTCCTGGGCAGTACTCTTTGCGCTCAAGGGAAGAGGAAATGTAGTCTACGGCGCGAAACACTTAATGGGCAGTAGAATGCTTACATCTGAAGCCGAACTGATGATTTGGGAGGATTTTGAAGGGTTCAATGGAAGGCATCATTCGTTTTAACAGTATTTTTTCGAATACCTTTGAAAGTGTAGGAAGGAGACTTATAGGACGATAGGATGTTTACTCATAGTAGAATCATTTTATTTTGTTTATTGAGTGAGATTAGAGGACATTGTATAATAGGAAATCGTACAGAGGTCCATTTATTTATTTTTTTAAGTCATGACTAAAGGTTTCCTTAGAAAGTTTTTATACTCATGTCCAGGTTAAATACATTCCCTTTGCTATCAAAACTTTTTAGATCTATTTTTTACTCTTACATTTTTTATCTACGTAGGGAAATCAAGCTTTTTTCATTGAGCTTAAATTAAACTTGATATGTTTAAAATATTTCAATGGATCTACTTCATACCTACATTGGAGAAGCTAAAAATAAGATCCATTCAAAATTTGTGTGTATAAGTATATGAATTGAATAAAGTCTTTAGGCTTCCTTTTGTATGCCTTTGAATGAGTTCTTTTATGGCTAAAATTAGTCTTGAGGCTAAGAATCAGTATTGATAAATATGGAAGAACTATAGTGCAAAAATTGTGGTACAGGTCCTCTCCAGTGCCAAAAGTCCTAAGTTAAAACTGTGAAATGGGCCTGAATATTTCTGGTGCATCCCTGGGAACATCCAGCCCGTGTTTTGATATCATTCTTCATTTATTAGAGAAAAGTCACAAGGTACGAATGGTTACAACTTATATTCTAAAGTTTGTAATGGGCCACAAATACACCCATGTATTGCCTGTTGGGAGACTTATTTTTTAAAGTGGCTACTGTCTAGTGATGATGGCTCTAAATTCTTGGTTTAATACTCGCAGTTGAGTTATTTTTTTCCTATGTTTCAGTTCATATTGATCAAGTTGATCCTTGATGTTCTGGGAATTTCAGCTCTAATTATGTACTCTTCTTCATTGAACCATAAAAAAAAAAACCAAAAAAAAACAAAAAAAAACAGAACTATATTATAAATAAAATTCACTTCATTTTATCAGATTATTTAAAATTGTAAGACATTCCACAAAAAAAAGAAAAAAAAAAAGGCTAACTATAAACAGTGGAATCTCAGGACTCCTTGCACTGAACAGAAGCTTACCTTTTTTAACTGGAAACCTATACTGTAGTATATGAAGTATAGTATGGTTTCTGAAGTATACAAAGTATAGTATTGGTTTTATTGAAAAAGTCAATAATACCTGTCTAATAGTTTTTTACTTATAGGTTAGAGAAAGTTACGATTTAAACTATATTTAAAGAGCAACTCATGCTTGGTCTGTTGAATCCCAGGTGTGTTGTTATAGGTTAAAGTTTTTATGTATATTAAATGTTTTATTTCTATTTTACACCATAAATATGTATTATATTATTTTTAATGTTCCCTATCCTCTGTGTAATACTTTACAATTCTTGAAATCAAGTTCATGAGAGGTAGTAGACATACGCTTGCCCTATGAGTTCCTTTATAAATAGTGTTAATATTTTCTATTTATCTATTTTTTCCCTTGCTCTAAGATGCTTGATTTGCTTAGAGTACTTCCAGCCAAAAACATTATTTTTATTACACCAAAATATTTCATTAATTATAGTGCAAGGGAACAGAATACAAAATCTAACTGTCTAATTTATCTGTACCCTTGCACTAAAATTAGTAAAATTTACGTGGGATTAAATACCACAAGAAAATAATTTTTACAAAATATTTTATATTTGATTTTGTGTTTCAATGCGGGATATTATTTAAGTTCATTATGCTGCACTAAATCTTGTGATATTTTTTGTCGCCTGTGTTAAATTTCTATTCCCTAATTTTTTTCATTAATTAAGCATATATTGTTTTCAATTTTGGTTTTCGGCCAAATATTTTAAGAAATAAGATGATAGCCACCTGCAGTATCTATATATTCTAATTTTGTTTATATTATTTTTATTTATAAAATCAAACGGTTTTTTATTTTTATAAATGTATGCTTATTAAAAAAAAAATTGGTAATTTATTTGTCGGGCTGTTGTTCAAAGATATTAGAGGCCATAGAGACTATTTTCTTCTTGTATATTTATTAGACCAAAAATATGTGGACTACTGCTATGTAAATTAACTATTTCTTTGACTTTATTGTTTCACTCTATCCTTTAATTTCCTTGTGCATTTTATTATTTTTCTTGTTAGAATACTTGTTGAGTCATTTTTTATTTCTGTAGATTGCAGAGAGTTTTTCAAAATACTTTTCCTTTTTGTAGTGTAATTCTCTTTAGATATAACAGTTTCATTAGATTGATTGCTTTTTATGAGTGAAATATCATTATGCTCTTTAAAAAATCTTTTAATACACAGTATAATATTTTATTTATTTTTAAAGCTGTTATATTTATATTGTGTGATATATTAGCTAAGCCTGAAAAAATTGTTATTAAAATAAAATATATTTTTTTAAAAATATTTTCTCCGATCTTACCTATTAGATACCAAAAAAGTTAGTCATTATAAGGGGTGCGTGTGTGTGTGTGCGTGCGTGNGTGTGTGTGTGTGTGTGTGTGTGTGTGTGTGTGTGTGTGTGCGTCCATGCGTGTGTGCGTGCGTGGGCGTGTGTGTGTGTGTGTGTGTATTTGTGCCTATCAATGCTCTACAGCGTACAGTTTTAATTTTTTCTATTCGACATGAAGCTCTAAATGAATAACAAAAGGCGAAGTTACCAAACCAAATTGGACCAATAGGAATGGGGGATTCCTACAATGTGAAGAGCGTCTAAAAACTGTTTTTTTGATGTAGTATGTGTGATATTCAGTTCTGATGAATGAAATTCAATTCAGATTTATTTATTAATAAAAGCTATTTTTTAGTAGTTAAACAATGAAATTAAAAAATATAAAATTTGGAGATTAAATAAACATTCAGTTTTTATAGTTTTCAGTATAAAAGTTGCTAATAATTGTTTTTCCTAATAAAATAAATTTGGCTAATCAATTTTATACATAAATTAAAAGAAAAATATTAGAGGAATAAGAATGGTTACTAAAATGCCAAGTATGAGCTTAAGAAGTTTTTCGAACAATTAGGAGTGGGGGGTTTACCTGAACTGTATTATTAAAAACATTTTTAGTTTATATCTGTAGAAAATAAGCTCTTTTATTTTGTCTGAAAAATCAATATCACAACCCCCTCCCAAAATAGTATTTTCTGAGTTTCAAGACATGTAAAAAATGTAAATTAAAGAGGAGAAAAAATGTACCTAAGCTGTTCAAGAAATTTTGTGAAAAAGCTATATTATATGATACAAGATCCATCAACCCTAAGAGGGTTAAAATTTATGGTTGAAATTATAAAATTGTTATGAAAGCCAAACAGTTATACCTGTTGATACGGTTTTGACAAATGCATAGAATCTACTTTTTTTATGTTTTAGTTTTCTTCATATAACCAGCAGTTATCCTGTTAAGATATAGTTTTTGTTGTTTGGGGGGGGGGGGAGGTTTAAGAAATTAAATTATTTGATTTGATTTATAGGTTAACCTACTATAGTAAAATTATAAAATATTTTCAAAGTTTTGATCGAATATGACATTAATACACATTATTCAATAAGGTAACTTTTCTAATAAAATATTTACATTAAATAGTAATTGTATGGATTTTTTTTTTGTCATATACCTCCTTAAAACACAGAGCGAATTTTTATGTTGTAGGTTTAGTAATTATTTATACATTTAACATTATAAGGCCCAATTGTAATTTAGTTAGTGAACCCATTATCAAGCAATAGGTGCTCCGAAGATCCTGTTTTGTTGAAAATATGATTTGGATTTATTATCTTCTACCGTTCATACTTCTGAGTGTAATTCATATCTCTCAGAAAATTGTATTTGTTTTTCTATAATTTAAATATGAATAACACCACCAAAAAATGAACATAAAAATATATTTTTTAA
>KZ808904.1:99976-121481 GCA_000696205.2 Oncopeltus fasciatus
ATATATACATATAACAAATGTATGCAGAATTTTTAATGTTAATTTTTGGATGGAAAAAAAATTTGTGTAAAATATCAGAATGGAAATTCAAAAGCACCACCCTTATCAGTAAATGAATACCAAACACTTTAAGAGAACTACTATTAAGAGAGATAGTTTCAAAACAACTGATTCAATGAAATACTTATGTTTTACTTCAAATAGATGTCTCACTTAGTTTTCTCCATATTAACACTCTGGCGACAAAGACGGTGGCAATTTTTACCTAGGTTTCCAATATTTAAGAATTTCACCAAATTTTACTGAATATATTTCTTTTTCCTTCTAGGAATACTTTTCTCAGGTTCCCTAATGAATAAAAATAGGATTTTTATGTATATATTTTAACCAGAGTTCGACAGGTAACGGGTTCTTTGTCCTGGGTCATAAATGACACATACCTCACCATTCAGGTAACTGTCTCTACCCCCTACTCTTCATCACAGAAAAGGATTTCTCCAGACAATTTGACTCGTGTTGTGCGTTCTATTGAGAACGAGACTTATACTCTTTATAAGTATAAACACATACATACATAAATACAAAAAAATATTATCATTTGTTTAAATAATCAAAATTATGCTTATTAGAATAAAATAGGTATGAATTGTATTATAAGATAAATGTATGCTTAAAATCTATTTTGATAATTAATTTCAATAACATCAATTTTTATTTATAAAAACTAGCATATTAACATAAATAATTTGAATCTTATTTAAGTTTTGAATATTACTGATATTTATGCTCTTTCAATTGTATCTATGCTTATTATTTAAAAAAAATTTTTTTTCAGCATATTGTGACGGCCATCTCTTAGTCTACTCTGATACTCACATAGATATATTCAATGCAGTAACATCAGTATGGGTTCAAACTCTCAATGTTAAGAAGGCAAGACCTCTGAACACAACTGGTACCATCAGTTTATGTTCCATCAATGAGATGACCTATATTATACACATAGCAAATGTTCACCAGTGTAAGTAACAGATTGTTTTTTGTTTGTATTTTAAATGTTCATTTTTATGGTATTCTGCATTAATTAACTTTATTTCAGGTGATTTACTAACTATATCTGCTTTTGATGCCAGTGGACGTTTGATCACAAGACCCAGGAGAAGGTTTTCAATGAGGGAAGGCCACAGGATTTCTAGAGGGTGAGACCTATTTTTATATTTTTATTTTAATCGTTATTTTCCCCCTCCCTTCCAAGTTAACATTTTATGTTTTAAAATTTTGAAAAATATGTTAACATTTGTGGAGTCTTACTTTTACGGGTTAGTAGGGCCCGAGCATTTAAAAAAAAAAACATCCAAATAGAATAAAAAATCTAACTGTCCCAGCCAGGGCTCGAACCTGGATTTCCTTCTAACCTGGCAAGCGCGTTATCCAATTACTCTACCAGGTGAGCCAGATAACTTATTAAATTCCCAACACTAGTGTCGAGAGTCTAACCTATGAGGAAGACGAATATATCTTCTTATGCGCGAAAGAGCTGACATTGTCGAGCTATTTATCAACTCTCGTAATTTACTTTTTATTTTAATTTCCAAATCATTTGTTTCACTTTAATATTAAGAAAGGAGGAAATTCTAAGGTTTTGAAAGTTTATAGTAAAAAGTTAAAAATGATCTCAACAAAATTTTTAAAAATGTAAAAGAAAGGATATAAAAATGTAAAGACACCAATTTATAAATAAAGGATAAAAATAAAGTGGTACAAACTAAAATTTTTGATTTCTTATTAAAAAAGAACAAATAATAAAACCTAATAATTTGAAGCTACTTATTTATAATAATATAAATGAAACAAATAATACTAAAACCTAGGAAAGAATTTCAAAATGGATTAATTTTGCACTTATTATTATGTGATTATTCTAATCAAGAAATATAATGAATGGTTGTTAGGAAATAGAAAATAATGCCTGGAAAAGCAGTATAAAAACTCCTTTGTAGTTTTAAATATCATTAAAAGAGGCTACAAATAGTACATACAAAATAAAATGTAAAACATGTGAAATTGTCTATATGTGAATCTTCTCAAAGTCTTAAAAAGAGAATAATGCAGCATTTTTAAAATATAGATAACAATGGATAAAACCTCTGACAAACTATGAGTTTTGAAATAATCCCATAATTTATTCGTGAAAATCACAGGTAAGGGGAAAAACTAGAAACATAAAATTTAAGAAAAAAATCCTTTCATTAACAAAATCTGTATACAAAAAACATTTTAAAAAATAATAATATATATTAATGGTACATATTTTCTGACATTTGATTTACAATAACAAATAAATCTTTAGACTGAAAATTTTGATCATTACTAACACTCTACAGACCAATTTCTTTTGGGTCAAAACCTTGAGTAACCTCGCATTCTAGACAGATTCGATGGTAAGGTCCCAATTTTAATTTGTAAATACTGTTTTTACTAAAATCCTATATTAAGCTTCTGAAGAGGAGTCGGTATTAGACCTGTAATTAGCAGAGCAAAATAAAGTTTTAAATAAAATAATAGTGTTCTTTGAATATTTGCCCATTCTAAAGTATAAATTAAATTTAAAGCTCAATTCTTTTTTAAATGTTGCAAACTCTAGTTCAAGAAGTTCTGTTTGAACAATTAAAAACTTTTAACCCTCTTAGAGTTTATGTATGAAGTGCTTATGAAATTAGGCATGTTATCTATATAGATAGAACTCAAATCATAAATTCTCTTCTCCAATTTCCTATATGGCAAAAAGGCATTTTTATTATTATTAAATTTTCAGGTTCTACTTATTTTGAAAAGAGAGCTTGATTGAAAGTATAGTTATTTTCCAATATATGTATTAAAAACTTAGTGATATGAATTACTGCCTTGAATAGTGTAGTGAAAATCACTACTGCCTTTCGGGTCAGTTCCTGTTATACCTATGCCATTGTCAGGTCGACTCAGGTTTTTTTTTTTTTTTTTTTTTTTTTTTTTTTTTTTTTTTCTTGGTAAATGATAAATCCTTAAAAAGACTTCAGAAGTTATAGTGTCAGTGTAAACTTGAGAGGAATGTCTATTGTTAGTAGTGCCTGTCTCTTGTGTGTAATGTTGTGAGGATCATCATGAGGTGTGTAAAAAATTTTGGGGCAAAACATTAGTTCTTATCAGAGGGTATGGTCCAAGTTTCATCCTCCCATTTGAGAGGCATGGAGGCTGAACTATATTGAATAACTCTTTTGGTGTCCCTCCTGAGATGTTGAAAAACTTTGATTCAATAGTTTTTTAATAAGCCGTTTGTTAATTAGTTTCTGTTCAATTGCCTTCTTCACTTTATACCCTAAAACATTCAAAAATATTAATTGAAGTATAGTCATAAATAAACCAAACCCATTTTCAGACCAGGGATTTTTTCCCCACAGTAAATAAATAGTCTAGTAGATTTATTCATTAAATTATAGCAACTGTCCAAAGTTTATATATTTTTCATACTTAAGTTTATATCAGTGTACAATTAGTGCATTTTCTATTATTTTTAATTAAAATAATTCAATATGGTATTGCAAATGATATTAAAATATAAATTTGTTGTTTAGGCCTGATAGGAGATCAAAAATGATTTCTGCTCCAACAAACTTCAATCACATTTCTCATATGGGACCTGGAGATGGCATCCAAATTCAGCGCCTGCTTGATCTTCCAACTACTATTGAGACTGCTGACCACCATCATCGAGCTCACAGCACAGGCTCAGTTAGTAAGCTACCTCCACAACAAGTTCCAAGAGTTCCTCCTTATCATCCACCTAGATCTGCACCTCACACTTACAACTCGCAGAATGGTTTGTTTTATTTCATCCGCTCTGAATTTTTTATAATATGTTTCTAAATGATCTATTATCAGGCCAACTGTGTCTCTTGGAATTAATTACTAGAAGAAGAAAACACTTTATTTCATAAAAACATTTTTATGAAATTAAGTTGCACAAACATCCCATGCAATCAATCTCTGCTAGATTCAATGTCAAACTTAGCATTAAATATTTATAGTGTCTTACCATGCTCAAGCATATATATATATAAAGTGAAACACTCAGAGGAGTGAAAAGAGTCTTCACTCCGCACTGACGAAGGGCAAGAAATCCCCTAAAAGTTTACTCATTGTAATTTTTCTTTTTGTGCGTTCACTACACTCTTTCTCCCATCTGTTCTTAGTTCCTATTTACTACACACACACACACACACACACACACGATGCATAGTCGTTTCTACCAATGTTAGAATAGGATTTCCTGTATTTATGACAATTTGAACATGTAATATGTTTCAGCTCCTTGAACTGTGCTGGGTTAGANATTTCATAAAAACATTTTTATGAAATTAAGTTGCACAAACATCCCATGCAATCAATCTCTGCTAGATTCAATGTCAAACTTAGCATTAAATATTTATAGTGTCTTACCATGCTCAAGCATATATATATATAAAGTGAAACACTCAGAGGAGTGAAAAGAGTCTTCACTCCGCACTGACGAAGGGCAAGAAATCCCCTAAAATTTTACTCGTTGTAATTTTTCTTTTTGTGCGTTCACTACACTCTTTCTCCCACCTGTTCTTAGTTTCTATTTACCACACACACACATACACACACACACACACACGCACACGCACATATATATAAAGTAAATGCACAAAATTATTTTCAAAAAATATTTTTAATTCATCAACAGTTATATCTTTCTTTCGAGGGAAATGGGAATGAACCCCTTCTGATGTTTCCAGAATGTAGACAGCATATTTATATTATTTCGTTTATTGATCCCTTGATGTATATTTATTTATTGATGAGTAATATCAAGGAAAAATAAAATTTTGAAAAATCTCATAAGGTTTATGGTGGCAGGTAATATTTAGAGACTTATTACATGTTAAAGTAATTAGTTCACAAAGCTGAGGGTCATTAAACCACTATCGGTTTTGACTTTGACTAGGCTGAGCTACCTGAGGAGGGTTATTTTCATCAGTGAAAACCTCTGGAGCTGGTGAAAGAGATAAAATATGTTCACCTTCTTTTAAGTCCACATCACTAGAGGAAGAACTGTGCTCCATTTTGTCCTCAGACTCGAAAAATAATATTTGTTGGATTTCCGAAACTGATGATACAGGATCGCTAGGCTTCTTCTTTAGTGAACCTTTTAATAACCTTCAAGGTAATATCAAGGAATGCTTATGTTTATAAAGATATCAAGTATATTATGAACCCAATGAAATACTATACTATCTTTGTCACTTTTCGTTTTTTTGTTCAATGGTACTTAAGCATGATATGAAAAAAAAAATCTGATGTAATGGGCATTATCATACAAAGTTCATAATATTAAAGAATTTGAAAGTACTGCCTACCATGAACAACAGTACTACCAGTACCAAGTACTTCGACTGATTCAAAGAAATACTTGCACCTAATTAAAATGTTATTATAAATTAGAATGAAAGTATGCTTGGAAATAAATTTAAAAATAAAAACATTACTTTGTCCTTTAACTGTTTTTGGTTTTGAGCTAATTCTCAGACATAACATGGCTAAAAAGAAAATAAATTGTGGAAATAACTCATAACTCAGATATCAGATTTCTTAAATATTTAAATGAATTATTGATATTAAATAATTATCTACTTACTAGTAAAAGAGATTGATACTGCAAGGATTGCGACACTTCACAAAACCTGACACTATAAAAATATTCAGTAAAAACCAACACTTGGAACACAATATGTACACTACACACTTATGGAGGTCATTCAGGAATAGTGAACGTCCATAAAGAAATAAAATATGAAGTCTAAAACTATTTTTATTTTGGTACTGTCACTTTAAAAACAGTATGGCTTGTCTTGTGGTGAAGGGGTGAAATCACGCTCTGCGGCAGTGCAGCCAACATGTGGAAAAACAATTTCTGACAGCCATGACTTACTTTCTGGACATGCCTCGTAGTAAAAAATACTTTTTAGTACGACTCACTTGCATTCTTCCTGGTCATTATTTACTTTGAATGCATTGGAAGAGAAAAAACTCAAGGAGCTGCTAAAATTTCTTAAAACCCTCATTATTACAATATTCGGACACATATATTTAAAATTTGACTTTCAGGTAGACCTTGACTACAATATTCAATTTTTATGAACAACAAGGTGTATCATAAGATATTATTTTAAATAATTTTAATATTAAGGGCAGAGATACCTTGAATTAAACTAATAATTGTTTAACCTTTCAAAATAATACAATCCAAGGTGTTTTCAATCTTCAATCGAGATCAACTAATTTAGTTTATAAGTTTCTAGAAAATATTATTGAATAATCATTTTATTGTTGCATATGTATTTAAATGGAAATGGTTAATGGATCTTAATTTGTTTTTCTTCATAATGTAGATTCAGGTCGAATCCTACTCCTTCTTAGTTGATTATTTTGGAATCATTATTTCAATGATTTATGTTGAATTTTGTCTTTTAAATGACAGTCACATCCATTAATTTTTTTCTCACTTCAATGTTTTAGAGAAACTTTGACTTATCATACCTTCTATTATCCCTCTTCATTGGTTTATGTAAACCATCTTCTGTTGACGACCGCTTTCGGACATTGTCCATCCTCATGGCTGAATACATGTGTTCATTCATTGAGTTGAATACAGACAGTGACAGTGAACACATGTATTTGGCCATGAGAATGGACAATGTCCGAAAGCGGTCGCCAACAGAAGATGGTTTACATAAACCAATGAAGACGGATAATAGAAGGTATGATAGTTCAATATTCATTGGTAATCATAATAACCCTTTAGATTATTTACCTAAACTTTGACTTAATTGTTCTGTTTTTGCTTAGAAACTACTTAAATCATTTATACACGTAGACACATTTGTAACATTTTTCATTTTGATTATCTGAAATTTTCTACAACTACATTAAGGCAATATTTAATTGAAATTTAAGTTGCTGGTAATATTAAAAAATGCTATTTAAATTCTTTTAGTAGCTCTTAACACAGCTCATTATATTAAAATCAACTAATAATTATTATTTTAGGAGTTAGCTGTAGACGCGGTATACCTCCTCCCAGACCATCTGTCACGCCTCCTGCCCTTCCTAGGACTCCGGATGAGCTATTACATGACATGGTGACAAAGGTTCGTATTCGTTCAAAATATACAGGATATTATTCCTATATAGCAATCTATGTGCTATTTCCTTGAGGTAATTGATAATATTTTATAAATTTGTATGATGCACAAGTTATTAATTAATTCTTAAAGTTATTTAGCCATAAAGGTTCATGAATGCTCATTAATCATAATGTGTTGAGAATTAGATAATGTAATAATAACAGTTATAGTTGTTGAGGATGCTCTATGACTAATAAAACTTGGCTTTCAAAATAGTTAAATGTACTTTTTAAAATTAAATTCTACTTATCATGAAGGCGAGAGGAGATCTGTGTCACCTGGATCAAATCTTCACGACTGAGAGATAAGGATTGAAAATAAGAAAAAATTAAAATGAACAGATGAAGGGAGAATGGCTTGCATCAAAAGGGGAAATACCAGGAAAAATTGGTAGGAATTACTTTTGGAAAATTACCTGAGAAAAATGCCTATTTTTCCTGATATTGCCCCCTTTGGTGCAGGCCGCTCTCCCTTTGTAGCTACCGCTTCACATTTCCCAAATATCACCTGTCCATCTTAAGCTTTTCAAATTTCCAATCCTTAACTCTCAGTCATAAATTTGTTTACAGGTGACAACATGTCCCCCTCTCACCTTCATGATAGGTAGGTGGTGATTTTTCTGCTCATATTGTTATTATTTTCCTAAGTATTACACATCACATTACTTATAGCTATGTCAAATTTTATGTAGTAATAACATAAATCATATAATTCTTTGTTTTTCTCATGTTTTCTTATAAAATTGTAGTTCAACAGTCTTGAAGATGGCTTACAATATTAGATGAGACGTTGGCAGATAATTTTTTTTTTTTTTTTATCAACCTTGACAGAGACCCATCATAGACTCTACTAATCTATTTGATAGACTATCTATATATCTATTTCCTCTAGTAGCATACATTTTTGAAGGAGGAAGTATCACACTCTCTATGCATTCAGAAAAATGTCTAACAGAAATATTTCCCTGCATGTATTAAGAAATTCCGAAGGAATGGTGTATTAAATTAAAAAAAAAAAAAGAAAAGTATTTTATGGTCCATACACTGATCTTACCTACTAAACACCAAAAATGATTGGCACTTAAATTTATAAATCAATATATATATTAATATCCCATTTTTATTATTATTCTTGTTTAAAATATTTTCTATTTTAGGAACCAAGTGGTCTAATGGGTAGCCCGAGGCATTCTATTGCATCAAATAATAGCAGTAATCCAAGCACTCCTCCAAGCCCTGGTCGTGGGTCATCAAGTTATGATTCATAATAAATATAATTTATTTTTTTATTAATNTATATATATTATTGACTAGTCAAACTTTGTTAAAAATGGTTCTGGTTATTATGTAAAAGTGATTATTCATTTTAATTTACAGCCATGATATTGTGTACATAAATTTGAAAAATAAGCCTGAATGGTATCTTGATAGAATTCCCACTGGAATGGTACCTGCCTTGCTTGTGGATGGCAAAGATATGTATGAAAGTCTAATTATTTCTGACTATATTGATGAAAAATATTCTGAACATCCCCTCTACAAGCTGAATGACCCACTGCAGAAGGCATTGGATAGAATACTTATTGACAGGTTTTCAAAGGTTAGTAAAACTAATCATATCTTTACCAAAGTGTCTCTTATTTTTTTTTATGATTCCTTGCTTTTTGGTTGTGTATTTTAATCTTGTCTTCGGAATTTTCAAATATGCTTAAAAGGAGCCCGATATACAGATTAACTTAGAAGTAGACTGGGTCTGTTTTTCTTAGCTTTTATTTTGTGTCCCATATGGTATGACCAAGTGACTACTCTAGGACTAAAATACTAAATAGACTGACATTCATAGGGGGAGCCATTAGCCTAAGGAATTTTTTGTTCAAGGAGTGTGAAGGAGTAGCTATAAACTCAACTGGCTGCATCACATATTAAAATTGACTTTTAGCCTTCCTTTCTACTGAGTGCTTAATTATTATTAATTAATAACACTTTTAATTAATTGGGCTTAATGGACTATCAATATCATTAATCCAATCTGATATGACAGACTCTAATATACGCTTACACCAATAAATATGAACAGACTTGCCTGTTTATCCCAAGAAGATTATTAATATTACAATTAGTTAAAGCCCTAACTGTAGATATTAACTGCTATAACTGTAAATATTAATTCAAAGCAGTTCATGAGGTTAAAGAGCCAGACGATTAGTATAAAAACTGCAATTACATGGCTTGATTTGATGTTTCTGATGCCTACTTTTATTTTTTAAGTTTGTGTTTATCTATCTATTTATATTAAATTTATTTTCTGTTTACAGTTTTCTATTTTAATTGCGTATTATTGTATATGTGTGTTAGTGTTAAATTCTATATTTGATTGATGGAAAGAGATATTGTCTTGTGAACCGAGAGGTTTCATATTTGTTGTTTGATTTATTTTTTTGCTCTTGCTAACTATTTTCTTTGTATTTATTAAAATTATCAATAAATAATTAATATTCTGACCACTACCTATTTTATTAGACCTTAACTTAATAATTAGTAGAGAGAGAGGGGGGTTTGGTCAAGTTTGATATAAAAAAAAATACAATTTTAAAAAAGGTATTTTTTATTAACTAGTGACAGACATTCTCCTTTCTTATGGTTTCTCTTCACACACAATAAAAAAACATGTTTAAGAAATCTACATTTCTACTTCCCATACCAAGCCCTCTTAATATCCATTAATAACAAACTTGAATCTATTTATACGCAACTCAAAGACCCCATCCCCCCCTAACATAATCTTCTAATTGCCATAGTTCATAAATTGGCCCAACCAAAAACACTATTTGTAATAGAATCAACAATAAAAAATGACATTAACAAAATACAAATAAAAACTGTCCTAACAAAACATATCATCTACTTAAGACACACATTTGACTTTGAAAACATTACCATTCTTTCTACTGTCGTGATAGCTTATTGTTATTACTAATATAATGTCCTTTTGGTGAATAAGACCGTTTTCACAAGAACTGTTTACTCCAAGATATAAAATAGCCGAAATTATCCACTTTCCATGAAAGTATCCCTTCATAGAATTGTTTGTGTCCCTTTGTCCTCATATCAGGATAGTCAAAGAATACTTTCCTATTTACTTTCCCAATGCTAAGTTGTCTCCCTTCCTCTTCTGGGAAACCCCACACGTCAGTATTCTGTCCTATAAGGGAAACCTGGGAAAAATCTCTGACGACGGATGCCCCTTCGGAGATAGTAGAAGCTTCAGTGGCATTTCTAATTACTCTTCAATTGTAAATCATCCCGATCAGATAACATTAACCTTTTATTGCAAAAATTCCCCAAATTCAAAATTAATATTTCTAGTTGATACCGGTTCAAGTATTTCTTTAGTTAAACACGACTCCTTAAATCCTAAAATTACAGAATTAAACCCACTACAAGCTATAAATATCAATGGAATTAANATTACATAAAATTAATTTTTATTTCTCAAATTTTATTTGTAATTTTTTAGGCGTCGACTGCTAAGCTCATTGTTGCTAAATTATTGTTATTACTAATATAATGTCCTTTTGGTGAATAAGACCCTTTTCACAAGAACTGTTTACTCCAAGATATAAAATAGCCTAAATTATGCACTTTCCATGAAAGTATCCCTTCATGGAATTGTTTGTGTCCCTTTGTCCTCATATCAGGATAGTCAAAGAATACTTTCCTATTTACTTTCCCCAATGCTAAGTTGTCTCCCTTCCTCTTCTGGGAAACCCCATACGTCAGTATTCTGTCCTATAAGGGATGGCCCTGTAGGATCCCCAGTAGTCTCAGACTCACTCAGACCCTCCTAGAGCTTCTTAGCTGATCACAACTGCGCAGAACTAATTGTAAGTATTTTATATCTTTCTAACTCTTAACTTATTGTTCAACTACTCTTATTTGGTATGCAGGCTAGCACTGAACACACCTAATGTATTTTAACTTCTTGCACTTCAATTATAGAATAATAACCAAACTACAAGTCTTTTGACTTATTTTAAACCTTATTATTCTATAAAGAGGATTGGAAATAGGCCTTTTCCTATTTATTTACCCTGGTGGCAGCAGACTCCCGTTTCCAGATTTTAACCTGTTATAGGACAGACATTCAAAATTTCTGGTGGCAGCTGTGGGATTGTGTTAGGCTATCTAAGGATAGTTGCGGTAACGCTTTACTAAACAAAGGCCCTTTTGGTGTTTAGAATTTTAAAAGAAATTATTTAAAAAAAACTTATTTTGAATAAGATATTGTTGAACAGTAATTAGATTTAGGAAGATTGGAATATTCCTTGCAATAGTTTAGATGACTTGATCATCGCCAGGTATATTGGAAAAACATGTAAGTCTTTATCTAGAATAACTGTCTTAAACTAACCTTATATCATGTATACTTACGTAACCTCTACCAAGGAAAATGAGGCTAGTGTCCCCTTAGCTTTACTTTTTAAATTTATTAAACCATTTGATGGGGATAGAAAAGACCTTACCTCTTTCATTCAAAATTGTAATTCAGCCTTTCAATTAGCTTCTGATTCGCAACAAGAACAATTATTTTTATACACCGTCTCCCAACTTTCGACTTCGGTTATTAATGAATGAAATTTTTAAGTGGTCTGATTTAAAAAAACTCACTTAAGAGATATTACGGACAGTTTAAAGACTTTAAAAGAGTTTAAAGTCAGATTCACGAAGAACTAGAACAATTAGACAGGGACAGCTTCAGTGGCATTTCTAATGAATCTTCAATTGTAAATCATCCCAATCAGATAACATTAACCTTTTATTGCAAAAATTCCCCAAATTCAAAATTAATATTTCTAGTTGATACCGGTTCAAGTATTTCTTTAGTTAAACACGGCTCCTTAAATCCTAAAATTACAGAATCAAACCCACTAAAAGCTATAAATATCAATGGAATTAGTTCTAATTCATCAATAAAAACTATGGGTATAACACAAATCGAACTAAAATTAGGAAACTTGTCACTTATTTCTAAAATAAACGTAATAGATTCTAGAAAAGTACTATGTCATTTTGATGGTATATTGGGAAACCATTTCTTCAATAAAGAATAAATAAAAATTGATTATGCAAACAAAAATTTCAAAATAAAAAATCATGTTATACTATGTAATAATTACACCTTTGAAAACAAATTCATTAAATTATCTCCCTCAAAAAACAACATTCTTCGTATTAATATTTTAAATAACATTCAGGAAGGAGTCCTTAATGAAACAATATTTTCCCCAGATGTATTTATTCCTTCATCAATAGTCAAAAATGAAAATGGTCTAGCTTTTTGCGTTATTAAAAATAATAGCTTGCAAGAAGTAATTGTTCAGCAACCCCAAGCACTTCTTGAAGAAATTCAAGAAGAAACTTGTTTTATTAATCACATTAGTAAAGACGATAGTAGATTAAAACTGTTAAGAGAAAATTTAAGATTAGACCACCAGGAAAATGACCTGGAAAATGATTCTATTATAAAAATTTGTTATAAATTTAATGACAAATTTCATCTTCCCAGTGATCATTTAACATATACTGAATTGACTTCAAAATCATATACTGAACAACTTCTCAAATTTCGGTTTCCTCTCAAATTTATCGTTAAGAAGTTAAGACACAGGTAAATAAATTATTAGAGCAAAACATTATTAAACAATGGAATTCTCCAGTATGGATCATACCCAAAAAGGCCGATGCCTCTGGTGAAAAGAAATGGAGGATGGTTGTTAACTATAGGAAATTAAATGAGATCACTGTAACAGATAAATTTCCTCTTCCGCATGTAGACTACATATTTGACAATTTAGATAAAGCATAATACTTTTCCACTCTAGATCTTGCCTTGGGTTTAACCAGGTTTCCATTGATCCAAGTGACAGAGAAAAAACTGCTTTTTCAACACCCACGAACATTTTGAATACTTAAGGATGTCCTTTGGGCTTCGCAATGGGCCACCGATTTTTCAAAGACATATGACTACAGCACTGCGCGGACTCAAAGCTTTTATTTACCTTGATGATAAAGTTGTACTCAGTAATACGCTGGAGGAGCACAACAGTAGTCTGATATCAGTTTTCGAAAGATAAGGCATTATAATCTCAAACTTCAACCTGACAAATGTGAATTTTTGCACCGCAGGGTGTATTATTTGGGACTAGTAATTACCGGCAAATGAATCACTCCAAACCCTGATAAAATCAAAGCAATAAAAGAAATGATACGACCACGAACCGCAAAAGAGGTTAAATAGTTTCTGGAACTTGTGGGCTATTACAAAAAATTTATACCTTCATTTTCAGGCATAGCAAAACCTTTAACTAAACTATTAGTTAAAGATACGAAATTCGATTGGACAGATAATTCCAAACCCTTAAAAATGCTTTAATAACAAAGTCATTGCTTCAATACTTATACTTCGATAAACCTTTTATATTAACCACTGACGCTTCTAATGAAGCCATTGGTTCAGTACTGTCGCAAGGTAAGATCGGTGAATACTTACCAATGGCGTATTATTCAGAAACAATGAATAAAGCAGAATGTAATTACTCTACTACGGAAAAAGAATTGTTGCCATAGTCGAATCAGCTAAACATTTCTGTCTCTATATGTTTGGTTAAAAATTTACAATGACCACAAGCCTCTTACTTGGTTGATGAACTGTAAAGAAAGAAGACGAGAATGTCCCTCCAGTAGACACAATTAGTAAAGAAAAAAACAAAAACCTAATTCTTCCTGTATCCTATGACGTATCAGAATCAGAAATGTATATAGAATATATTAAAATCAACTTTACAAATGCAAAACTGAAAACCATTCTGTTCGAGATATATGTCATTTAAAAAACCAAGATCAAAGTTTATATGTAGTTTTTATTGTATGTATATTCCACATCGAATAAAGAATTGTTACTAATACTGAAATGTATTTTAAAAGAGTTTAACTATAAAATTCTTAAAAACGAAACTGAAAATGTTACTGACGAACAAACAAAGACAGAAATATTAAAAGAATACTATGACAGCTTGTTGGCAGGACATCAAGGGGTAGACAGGACTTATATCAATATAAAAGGCAAGTTTTATTGGCCGAACATGCGTGAATTGCTTGCAGAATACATAAGAAAATATCTGACCTGTCAAACAGCCAAAACTAATTTCAATCCAAATAGGAATCCCATGAGTATCAGGACTACAGCTCGTAATTTCTGTGGACGTATAGCCATGGATATTGTGGGACCACTAAACGAAACGGAAACAGGTTCATTTTATCTTTACAAGACGACAAAATTCGTTCAATTTTATGCCATTCCCGAACACAGCGCAGCAACTGTTAGTATACATTTTTTAAATTTTGCACACAATTTGGGTTTCCTGAATGAATACTTACTGAACAAGGTTCTGAATTTACTTCAACCATTTTAAGGGAACTTAATAAATTATTAACTATAAATCATAAATTTACAAGTCCTTACCATCCACAAACTAATGGATCACTAGAAAAAACACACCTAAGCCTCTAAGAATTTCTTAAATGTTATGTTAATGATGATAAGAACAATTGGGATGAATTTATAAACTTTGCATAACACCCATATACAAAAACAACCCAATTAACTCCTTACGAACTAGTTTTTGGGAACCACGAATACCAAACAAGTTTTTCAAACCAACACAAAATAAAACATACTGTATGGCTACCCTAGAAATAACAAAAAACAAATTCAAGACTTATCATTTTAATATTTTGAAACATTTTGTTTCAGACACGGGAAACGATGTTTAAAACTGTCTTCCTTTCAATTTTATTCCTTTACATCACTAATCTTAATAATAAACATTACATGAATAATATGAATTTATATATATACAGTAATTTCTATTACAACCAAAAGGTACAATAATTTTGTGTTCATATTAAAAAAAGTATAGTAATATGTATTAAAAACAAAACCATTTGTGTTAACAAATAAAGTATCAAAAATTCATAATACTTATTTATAGTTTCAAACTAATATAATAAAATATATTATGTTGGACAATAAAAAGGATTGGAAATAGGCCTTCTCCTATTTACCCTGGTGGCAGTGGACTCCTGTTTCCAGATTTTAACCTGTTATACGACAATATATACACCTCATCAGAAGTCCAGTTTCTTAAAATACAATAAGATTAAAATTTGGGACTTAAAAAAAGAAAAATTAATGTTAATTTAATACTTATGAAAATTTGTATTCATCTTAACATGGGGTCAGAAAAAGTAAATAAAGAAAAAGAGAAAATAAGTAATCAAATTAATTAGCACTCACTGATTCCTTAATAATTGTTTTTCTGTTAACTAAATCACAATACATGCAGAGAAGAATGGGAAGGAGACAAAACACTGATCATATCTGCCTCTAAAAGTGAACGGATATGATCAGTGTTTCGTCTGGTCCATCGAAAATAAAAAAAAATAAAAAAACTTTAAAAATTATTTTACATTACTGCATTTATTTAAATTTAATAATTGAGTAATTATAATTTTTTGTATTTTGCATTAACAAATCCTCCGCGTATCCCAGCCCAACAGGCAATATTGTTGTAAGTTTGTTTGTTGTTGTTTTTAAGGTACAAATAAAGGAGGTACAAGGAAAATTATGAGAACAAAAAATAATTAGAAAAAATATTTCTGCAGAGGGGAAAACCTGATGCTGATAACTGTAACCCCTCACAAAGCTTTAGCTTACTGATTACATAGAGCATGATTTTTTAGAGTCGTTTAATCAGATTTAGGTATATCACAAGCTTAGACACTTCCTGAATTTTAAATGTTTTCATTAAAAAATGGTTTAGAGTACATATAAATATGGCATAAATTAATTAAGTATTATATTACATTATTAGTACTTTGACTTAAGGTGCAAGCCATCATCAGGGCTGAAAAATAGAAAGCATAACAGTCTATAAAATAGAAGAATAAAACTATAAATATAAGAGNTATAATGGCTGCCATTCTATTTTTTGCTGGTCTTGGGTTACCCTGCTCAGAGAAGTTGCCTAAAAACTAGATATCAAATGTTGAACTCAATTCTGCTCAATAAGAAACACAAACTAATATTTATTCAAAAAATTGATGTCTTTATAACATGATTTATTATCTATAAAGTATAATGTTTAAAAAAAGCTTATAAGTAACATTAGTTGAGTATAGGGATCTTGTATCACATTTAGGACAAATTTAGTAATTTTTAAATGAACACTCAATGCAATAATAGCCATAAGTTTGTAATAATTTTTCTATAATTCTTTGCATGAGAAACAAGAGTGGATATAAATTGCCTAAGTACATTAGTATGAATAAAGTTTGGTTTTTAATGGACTTGTTGTTTTGTTTGTCCCTCTGCTTCTTTGCCTTTAGTTCCTAATTTTTATAATTATATTGAATTACTAGTTTATAGTATTACATGATATATATATATATATAGTATGTATATATGTGTGAGTGTGCTTTGTTATGCAAATAGAACAAAGCAACTGGCCTCTTATTTTTTGGGGGGTATTTTCTACATTAAAGTGACCTAGAAAAATTTTTTTAATGTGAAAAATCTTTATTTATTGCATTCTTTCTTATGAACATCTTTTAATCTGATAGTTTTATAAATATATATAAACATAAAACAACAACAAAAATCAGTAAATAAAATCAATTAAATGTTACGTTGCAGGGAAAAGGGGCCCATCGACCCCACTCCTAATAAGTTTGGGCATTAAGGCCCAGGAGGTCACGAGAAGGATTGTAAGGATTAAAGTCCCACGAAAGGGATTGGGCTAGTGGATTAGGATGAAATTGGAGTTTACTATGGAAGAGCTTAAAGCGGGTGGGGATAANAAAACTCACTTAAGAGATATTACGGACAGTTTAAAGACTTTAAAAGAGTTTAAAGTCAGATTCACGAAGAACTAGAACAATTAGACAGGGACAGCTTCAGTGGCATTTCTAATGAATCTTCAATTGTAAATCATCCCGATCAGATAACATTAACCTTTTATTGCAAAAATTCCCCAAATTCAAAATTAATATTTCTAGTTGATACCGGTTCAAGTATTTCTTTAGTTAAACACGACTCCTTAAATCCTAAAATTACAGAATTAAACCCACTACAAGCTATAAATATCAATGGAATTAGTTCTAATTCATCAATATAAACTATGGGTATAACACAAATCGAACTAAAATTAGGAAACTTGTCACTTATTTCTAAAATAAACGTAATAGATTCTAGAAAAGTACTATGTCATTTTGATGGTATATTGGGAAACGATTTCTTCAATAAAGAATAAATAAAAATTGATTATGCAAACAAAAATTTCCAAATAAAAAATCATGTTATACCATGTAATAATTACACCTTTGAAAACAAATTCATTAAATTATCTCCCTCAAAAAACAACATTCTTCATATTAATATTTTAAATAACATTCAGGAAGGAGTCCTTAACGAAACAATATTAGATATTAGATTTCCACAGATGTATTTATTCCTTCATCAATAGTCAAAAATGAAAATGGTCTAGCTTTTTGCGTTATTAAAAATTATAGCTGGCAAGAAGTAATTGTTCAGCAACCCCAAGCACTTCTTGAAGAAATTCTAGAAGATACTTGCTTTATTAATCACATTAGTAAAGACGATAGTAGATTAAAACTGTTAAGAGAAAATTTAAGATTAGACCACCTAAAGGACCAGGAAATTGATTCTATTATAAAAATTTGTTATAAATTTAATGACAAATTTAATCTTCCCAGTGGTCATTTAACATATACTGAATTGACTTCAAAATCATATACTGAACAACTTCTCAAATTCCGGTTTCCTCTAAAATTTATCGTTATCCAATAATTCATAAAGAAGTTGAGACACAGGTAGATAAATTATTAGAGCAAAACATTATTCAACATTGGAATTCTCCAGTATGGATCATACACAAAAAGGCCGATGCCTCTGGTGAAAAGAAATGGAGGACGGTTGTTAACTATAGGAAATTAAATGAGATCACTGTAAGAGATAAATTTCCTCTTCCGCATGTAGACTACATATTTGACAATAGGTAAAGCGTAATACTTTTCCACTCTAGATCAAGATCTATATATATATAGATGGCAAGCCTTTGGGTTTAACCAGGTTTCCATTGATCCAAGTGACAGAGAAAAAAACTGCTTTTTCAACACCCACGGACATTTTGAATACTTAAGGATGCCCTTTAAGTATTCAAAATGGGCCGCCGATTTTTCAAAGACTTTTGACTTCAGCACTGCGCGGACTCAAAGCTTTTATACCTTGATGATAAAGTTGTACTCAGTAATACGCTGGAGGAGCACAACAGTTCTCTGATATCGGTTTTCGAAAGATAAGGCATTATAATCTCAAACTCCAACCTGACAAATGTGAATTTTTGCACCGCAGGGTGGATTATTTGGGACTAGTAATTACCGGCAAATGAATCACTCCAAACCCTGATAAAATCAGAGCAATAAAATAAATGATACGACCACGAACCGCAAAAGAGGTTAAATCGTTTCTGGGACTTGTGGGCTATTACAAAAAATGTATACCTTCATTTTCAGGCATAGCAAAACCTTTAACTAAACTATTAGGTAAAGATACGAAATTCGATTGGACAGATAATTCCAAACCCTTAAAAATGCTTTAATAACAGTCATTGCTTCAATACTTATACTTCGATAAACCTTTTATATTGACCACTGACGCTTCTAATGAAGCCATTGGTTCAGTACTTTCGCAAGGTAAGATCGGTGAATACTTACCAATTGCGTATTATTCAAAAACAATGAATAAAGCAGAATGTAATTACTCTACTACGGAAAAAGAATTGTTGCCATAGTCGAATCAGTTAAACATTTCTGTCTCTATATGTTTGGTCAAAAATTTACCATGACCACAAGCCTCTTACTTGGTTGATGGACTGTAAAGACCCTTCAAGCCGCCTTGTTCAATGGCGTTTAAAATTATTAGAATAAGACTATAGTATTTGCTACAAGCAAGGCAAAACCGTAATGCAGATGCCTTGAGCCGTCCGATTATGTCAATTAATAATGAGTTGTCCTTTTAAGAATTTCAAAATTCAGTAAACCAAAACGAAGACGAGAATGTCCCTCCAGTAGACACAATTAGTAAAGAAAAACAAAAACCTTAATTCTTCCTGTATCCTATGACGTATCAGAATTAGAAATGTATATAGAATATATTAAAATCAACTTTCCAAATGCAAAACTGAAAACCATTCTGTTCGAGATATATGTCATTTAAAAAACCAAGATCAAAGTTTATATGTAGTTTTTATTGTATGTATATTCCATATCGAATAAAGAATTGTTACTAATACTGAAATTTATTTTAAAAGACGTTAACTATAAAATTCTTAAAAACGAAACTGAAAATGTTACTGACGAACAAACAAAGACAGAAATATTAAAAGAATACTATGACAGCTTGTTGGCAGGACATCAAGGGGTAGACAGGACTTATATCAATATAAAAGGCAAGTTTTATTGGCCGAACATGCGTGAATTGCTTGCAGAATACATAAGAAAATATCAGACCTGCCAAACAGCCAAAACTAATTTCAATCCAAATAGGAATCCAATGAGTATCACGACTACAGCTCAGAATTTCTGTGGACGTATAGCCATGGATATTGTGGGACCACTAAACGAAACGGAAAATGGAAACAGGTTTATTTTATCTTTACAAGACGACAAAATTCGTTCAATTTTATGCCATTCCCGAATACAGCGCAGCAACTGTTAGTATACATTTTTTAAATTTTGCACACAATTTGGGTTTCCTGAATGAATACTTACTGAACAAGGTTCTGAATTTAATTAAACCATTTTAAGGGAACTTAATAAATTATTAACTATAAATCATAAATTTGCAAGTCCTTACCATCCACAAACTAATGGATCACCAGAAAAAACACACCTAAGCCTCTAAGAATTTCTTAAATGTTATGTTAATGATGATAAGAACAATTGGGATGAATTTATAAACTTTGCATAACACCCATATACAAAAACAACCCAATTAACTCCTTACGAACTAGTTTTTGGGAACCACGAATACCAAACAAGTTTTTCAAACCAACACAAAATAAAACATACTGTATGGCTACCCTAGAAATAACAAAAAACAAATTCAAGACTTATCATTTTAATATTTTGAAACATTTTGTTTCAGACACGGGAAACGATGTTTAAAACTGTCTTCCTTTCAATTTTATTCCTTTACATCACTAATCTTAATAATAAACATTACATGAATAATATGAATTTATATATATATACAGTAATTTCTATTACAACCAAAAGGTACAATAATTTTGTGTTCATATTAAAAAAAGTATAGTAATATGTATTAAAAACAAAACCATTTGTGTTAACAAATAAAGTATCAAAAATTCATAATACTTATTTATAGTTTCAAACTAATATAATAAAATATATTATGTTGGACAATAAAAAGGATTGGAAATAGGCCTTCTCCTATTTACCCTGGTGGCAGTGGACTCCTGTTTCCAGATTTTAACCTGTTATACGACAATATATACACCTTATCAGAAGTCCAGTTTCTTAAAATACAATAAGACTAAAATTTGGGACTTAAAAAAAGAAAAATTAATGTTAATTTAATACTTATGAAAATTTGTATTCATCTTAATGGAGTCAGAAAAAGTAAATAAAGAAAAAGAGAAAATAAGTAATCAAATTAATTAGCACTCACTGATTCTTTAATAATTGTTTTTCTGTTAACTAAATCACAATACATGCAGAGAAGAATGGGAAGGAGACAAAACACTGATCATATCTGCCTCTAAAAGTGAAAGGATATGATCATTGTTTCGTCTGGTCCATCGAAAATAAAAAAAAATAAAAAAACTTTAAAAATTATTTTACATTACTGCATTTATTTAAATTTAATAATTGAGTAATTATAATTTTTTGTATTTTGCATTAACAAATCCTCCGCGTATCCCAGCCCAACAGGCAATATTGTTGTAAGTTTGTTTGTTGTTGTTTTTAAGGTACAAATAAAGGAGGTACAAGGAAAATTATGAGAACAAAAAATAATTAGAAAAAATATTTCTGTAGAGGGGAAAACCTGATGCTGATAACTGTAACCCCTCACAAAGCTTTAGCTTACTGATTTCCCATGTT
>KZ808904.1:122166-137881 GCA_000696205.2 Oncopeltus fasciatus
ATTTAACCCAGAGATTTTTTTTTTTTTGTATTGGGGGGATTAAATTTTTCCATATAAGCCTGTTTTTCTTAAAATGCACATAAGTTTGGCTACATTGGATTCATGGTTTACCAGTGATGCCGACAGTTGTCTTGGGAGGTTTTTACTTGTAAAAAGATTAGTGTAAAATGGGCATTCCTCGATGAAATGTTGAACGCTCATTTGAGAGCTACATTATGGGCATATTGGATAATATTGAAATAGGTAATGGAAATATTATCTACTTACTGCTTATCATTGACGAAGGAAAGATTTGGTTCATTATACACACATTGCTGCAAAAGCTGCCTTGCTAAGGAGAGGGACACAAATTTGATTAAAAGCGGTTGATTAGTTTTAGCTAATAATGTGGTGGGAGAGTGCAGAACTATTCATTAAAATTCTTAATTTTTTGCACTATGTTATATTTTGCTTAGATGATTAATTGTTTTGACAATATATAAAGCCCAACAATTAATCTCTGAATGTGAAATTTTATAAAACCATTTCAAAGAGAGTATTTTAGGGATAAGTTTAGTTGTATGGTGGAAGGAGAGATCAGAATTTACCAGGGATGCCGACAGTTGTCTTGGGAGGTTTTTACTTGTAAATCAGAATGGGATCGTTGGGTGAACTATAAGGAGATAAGTCTCCATATAGGATCGTTGGATGAAGTTCCTTGGGACAGGAAGAAATAGTGAAGATGACCTGAATCATTAGACTTAGTACACCAATCAGTTTGGACCTGACCGCATGGTTTTCTAATGAGAGATATATCAAAGAAAGGGAGACAGCTGTCAGATTCATATTCAATAATAAATTTATAGGGGGCTGGTATGAGTTAAAAGGCTAATATCAGGGATTTCATCGAGATTAAGTTATAATAAAATATTCAAATGTCTCTTGATTAAGATTATGTACCTGGGTAACCAAGGGATAAGTGCTAAGAGTAATCTTAATATCAGGATAGGTTGTTACTCATGGCTAGTTGTCCTATTTGTAAGAAAAACTGCTCCCAAAAAAGCCTCTAGATCACTAGGAACTTAAAAATGGCAAATTAACCTTAATTAGTAGCAGTGTAGCCAGTGATCAGTACACACCTGTATATAGCGCTTCGTCTTTCCAACTATAATTTACGAGTTGTAGGAAGAATTGAGATCTCAAACTCCCCATACATTTTCAGTGAAGTTTCAGTGAGATGTGAGTGCAATTTCAGCTCGAAGCGTCACGTGGATCACCTCAAAACAATGTGCACATTGAACGATTTTTGTAGCTGTTAAGAAGCACAGGGGAAGACCTGTCCGGCCCCCACCTCACCGGCTCTCATAGCCTCTCTTATCACTCAGCCTGCTGGGAAGGAGGCTCCGTTCGAGGCTCTTAACCCAGTTTTACGAGACTCGACCACTCTACTTTTTTTGTTTCCTTTCTAAATTACCCATAAATTATGGGTGGCAATGGTGATAGCTAGTGGAGGGCGAAAAGGGAAGCGTCGTGGTGCACCCATGACCCCTCCTAAAGAGGATTAGGATTAGGATCAGGTTATCGGGCGATCAACATCATGGTTATTACGCCCTGAATGTTGGGGTTTATCTAGGGTTAAATCTGTTATCCATTCTTTTAAATGTTTTCCGTTTTTTATTGCTTGTTTACATTACGTTATATAATACTTGGTCCCTCCTAAAGATAAGAGGCGGCATTCTGCCAGTAGCTCGCCTTTGGGGATAGACCAATTACAACCACGACCCGGCACCACTCAAAGAGTAACCAACACACCCCCTAACAACGAAGTGACAGATAGGAATGAAAACCTATCACCTTTCACAACTGTCAATCCTTTTCAGCCTCTTAAAAATATTACTGGAGAGGAAATGAAAACCACCACCCAACGTATACCCCGACCACCTCACATTTTTGTCAGGTGGTGCACGGCATCACACTTACCAACTAAAGGAAGAGCGTACAGTCAGGGTCGTCATCTATCACCTCCACCACTCAACCTCTCCTGATTATATAAAATAGGAGCTCACTGAATTTGGCTTCTAGGTTAGAAGTGCCATTAACATAACAACAAGCAGACCTGGTAATGACGGTCATGTAAAGACTACGTTGCCCTTGTTCTTTGTGGATCTCGAGCCCACAAGTATTGTACGAGATTTGCAATATTACCTCACTTTGCCATTGCAGAATACGAGTGGAGAAGCCCCTCCCTCGAAGAGACGTAGTGCCACAAATGCTATGAATACGGTCACAATAAAAGATACTGTGAATATGGTGCCCGATGTTTCAAATGTGGAGGAACACATCTCACAGGGGACTGTCAGAAGTCTCGCAGTACACTTGTTGTCTGCGCCCTTTGCCAGAAAAACCATCCCGCCTATAATAAAGGCTGCCAGGTCTACAAAGATTTGAAGCAGCGGATTCAGCCCACCAGACAGCAGGACTCAGCACCTGTAGCTCGAAGACCCCCACCACCCCCATCCTGAAAAGTGGACTCGGGTTTTCTTATGCAAAGACGACCTACCAGCCCAGACAAGAAGAAACTCTTCCTCAATGCCAGCCTCCTAGGGGAGAGCGACCTGCCATCTCTCATATTCCTCCACCGTCAATATCTAATGATTTCCAATCCACACTCCACTCATTTTTCTCGGAATTACGCGCCCTCATCACTCCTCTCCTAAACCTATTGTCAACGGTAGTCTCTAATATGACTTCCTCGTCTAGCAGTAAATGAACTCCTCTCCTAGATCCTTTTCTGTCCTCCTCTGGAATGCAAATGGCATTCAAACACATACAAACGAACTCAAACTAACTCTAGAAGACAGATGTATAGACGTACTCTTACTTAGTGAACACGACTAACAAAATTAAAAAATTCAACATACCAGAGACTATGCAACTTACCGAACTGATCACCCAGACGGACGAGCTCATGGTGGAACTCATTCGCACTTCCCATACTTATCGTTTAGTACCTTCCACTCCTACAGACTAGCTCCAATCCACTTCAGTGTCCATCAATTCTTCCACTTCCCCAATTACCTTTTCTGCAGTATATTGCCCTCCTAACAAATCTATCACCTCAGGCCAATTCCAAGAGCATTTTAAATCCCTAGGTTCCCGTTTCCTTTCTGGCGGAGATTATAATGCGAAACATCTTCAGTGGGGCACGAGAACTACCAACTCCCGTGGCTGTGCTCTGTATAATGCTATCTCCTCTCAAAATCTCTCTACTCTAAGTCCGTCCTCTCCCACATATTGGCCCACCGATGTAAACCGTCTTCCTGACATCCTAGATTTTTTCATATGTAAAAATCTTATTACCTACCATCACTCTGTAAAAACATTAAATGAACTTTCCTCTGACCACAACCCTGTCTTCCTCACACCTATCCCTAAACAATTTCCACCAACCTTAATAAGTGGTCCCATTGACTGGCCACTTTTTAGAACTCTCCCAGAAGAGTCACTTGACCTCGGAATCTCCTTAAAAACCTCTGAAGAGCTGGATGATGGTGTCCAGTTCTTTACTATAAAGATTCAGCAATGTCTTTGGAAGGCTAACTTAAAACCCACCACACCCGCTACACTGTAAATTCAGCTGAACCCCTCCCTGATTACATTAAAATCCTCATACAAGCTAACCCTCAAGCTCGAGCCCTGTTCCAGAGGTACAGACATCCCTCAAATCGTAGGGAGTTCAAACAGCTATCTCGTCTCGTAAAGCAAAAACTAGGTGCTTTACGAAATAAGGCATTTAATGCCTACCTGTCTAGCCAATCAAAAGGAGACAAATCCCTCTGTACTGCTACTCGCAGGATTCTGAAGTATCATGAACCTTCTACCCCCTTATGTCGAGAAGATGGTTCCTGGGCCTCTTCCAACAAAGACAAGGCCCAAATGTTTGCCCAGCATCTAAAGCTTCATCATTCACTCCTCATCCAGATCCCAATAACTTGTCCAATAATGCGGAGGTTGAGGAGTCACTGGATATACCATTACCAATGTCCTTACTGATTAAGGCAGTGACACCTTCTGAGGTCAAGTATATTATAACCATCTGCCTAAGCGCAAAGCACATGGCTATGACTTTATCACCGGGTTAATACTTCGAAATCTACCCCAAAAGGCAATTGTTTTTCTCACTTACCTCTTATAATTGTGTCATTCGAACCTCCCATTTTCCACTTCTCTGGAAATTTTCTGAAATAATCCTATTTCCCAAATCCAGTCAACCTTCTTCTAACACATTATCCTATCAACCAATTAGCTCTCTTCCTTTACTTTCCAAGGTGTTTAAGAAAGTTCTTTTAAAACGAATAATACCTATAATAACAGCCTTAAATATTCTTCCTAATAATCAGTTCAGCTTCCGATCCCATCATTCTACTGTCCAGCAGGTGTTTCGCACTGTAGACTTTATTTCCTCTTCCCTCGAGCGAAAACAATTTTGTCCTGGTGTATTCTTAGATGTCACTCAAGCATTTGACCGAGTATGGCATACTGGACCATTTTTTCAAGTACCATCTACCTAATCCTCAAATCTTGTCTTTTTAAGTGTTTCTTTAGGGTCCGGCAAGGATCAGATTACTCCGAACACTACCCTGTGATAATGGGTGCTTCACAGGACAGTGTGCTTGGACCCATCCTTTTTACCCTTTATACTGCAGACATCCCTACTCATCCTAATATTCTTTTAGCTCTCTTTGCAGATGACAAAGCGATTCTCTCCTCCCATCCTGATTCCAAAACCGCTTGTTCTTCTATATTCAGCTCTTGTATAGCATATTTAGTACAGAGTAACATATTAGCTTATTAAAGCAATTATTCAATTAAACTTTGCCAATTTTAAAAATGGTTTGAGGTATTGATATCCCTTCTACCCTCTCATAATAGAACAGAATTAGAATAGATTAATAAAATAAAATTTAAAGGAAATAAGGGCAAGGAAAGAGTACAATATAACAGTATCTAAATTATATTTATAGGTAAATAACAAATCTTTGGATCATGTACTTAGGTTTTCACAAACTTTTCTCTTAAAAAAAATATGAAATAAAAAATTACAACCTACATTTGGTGTCTTTTAGAAAGAGTCTAAAATTAAATATCATTCAATGCTGATTATTCAGCCTTCGGACTAGAAATAACCATAAGAGTTTGAAAGAATACTTTTTTATTACTTACATATAAAATAAAATAAATGTTTTCACATTTATAAAATAAAATAACGCTTTCACATTTATTTATTAACATTCACCTCTTTCATGACAGACTCAGTAAGGAGGGTATTGTTTTCTTTCAAGGAGAAGACGAAAAAGTATGTAATGTAAGAAATGGAATCATACGTACAAATTCAAATGACCTCTACAAATCACATGTACTAAGTTGGACCCATAGCCACTTGAAAAAATTATTTTAAAATTTTAACAGAATATCTGGAATATCCACATTATTTCAAGAAAAGTAGTAAAAAGTACTCTCTCTCTCTCTCTCTCTCTCTCTCTCTGAAAAAAAAACAAAGAAAAAAAAAACTCGGAAATAATGGTGAAAAAAAAAACATAGGATCATGAAATAATAATAATAGGTGGTTCACTTATTGTTCTTGTATGTTTTAAAAGTTTTTTTTTTTTTTTCAGTTGGGATTTATATTATCTCTGAAGACTTATTTATTTTTCATTAGGATAGTGTGGATGATTTTAAGCATTTTAAGCTGACTAATAATACTGGGGAGATATACTTCTAGGTGGATTTATCTTTATTCTTCAGGTAAAATAAAATATTTTTGTGGGATATAAGCTTTCATTGTGCTCTATAAAGCTTATTAAACTTAATGGACTTGGTTTAGATTGTGTAATTATGTATTCAATAATGAATTTGTTATGCCCATCTAGAAAATGTTATGAATGGCTTACGTGGAATATAATTTTAATTACATGTTATATGAACTCAAAAAATTACTATCACAAGAAATTCATTTACACAGTTACTTTGTAATAGACCACCTTTTTATTTGGTTTCATTAATAAAAAATTTTTAATTCTTTTGTGGTGAGTCATTTTCCTGCATTAAAAATTATATTTTTTAATAGACGCTATTTTCTCTGCTCTACTGTCTTAATAAGGAAGGAATTAATAGCTTATGACAATAAAGGAATCCAATGATAGCAAGCTCTTTTTTAATTTGCTGGAACAAAGCATACAATAAATTAATAACAAGATGTATTGATTTAAGCAAATTTAGAAGGAATGTAGCTATTGAGGTTATTTACAAGACAGTTTTGTTGAAATATTTTTTAGACACATATACATATACGTGTGTGTGTATGTGTGTGTGTGTGTGTGTGTCTAAAAAATATTTCAATAACCTGTCATGTGAATAACCTCAATAGCTAGTTCCTTCTAAATTATATTATATCTGCCTTATTATATTATAAGGCAGATATAATATAACTTAGAAGGAATGTAGCTATTGGGGTATAATAATGTATGTATAACACACACACACACATATATATGTGTGAGTATATAAAGCCTGTAGAGTATATGTTTGTCAGTGCTCTGTAGGAAAGATTTCAATTTTTCTAAAAGAAATTTAGTATGAAGCTGTTATATGCAAAATAAAAGGCTAAATTAATTGAGCCAAATTGGATGAAAGGGAGTGGTACATTACCTTGAATGTCTAGAGTTAGTGAAAAACTTTTTTTGATGTAGCAGATGTAATAAAAAAGCTTTTTGTATTCACACTTGAAATTTCAGGTAATCCTCCACTATTATTTATTCAATTTTGTTTTATGATGATGCATCATCATCATACATTACTTTTAAGGGAATTACATGATTATTTTACTGAGGAAATCACATAGTTTATTCAATCTTCTGCCTGACTATTAAAAAAAAAAAAATTACAATTAAAATTTTATATGTTTATTCCATTATAAAAGTAATAATGAAATAGTAAGAAAAATATTGTAAGAGAAATTTCAGTATTATTCAATATTTCAACAATTAGTTGATTAATAATTTGCCTTAAACCATGCAAAGATATTTTGAGTTATCTTTACCTAAGTTCATACTTTGCTCACTTCCTAAATATGCCAATCTGGGTCAACAGATCTTTAAAGAGACTTTTAAATGAGAACTAAGAAAGTATTTTAATTATATTATTTTTATTTTGGATTTATTTATCTCATTCATTCTGTTTAATTTGAATTTAAATAAGTAAGAAGAGAAAAAAAAAATTGATTTGAACCTTAAACTCCTAATACTATTTTTTAATCTTAATCATTATTTCAAAATAATATTTAGTCTATATAAAAATCTCATAAGAATAATGAGGAAATTAATTAAATGAAAAATGGAGAAAAAATATTGATGAAAATTTAAGCAAGCTAGCTTCATATAATATAATCTGTTCGGCTTCCGATCCCATCATTCTACTGTCAAGATGGNTGTATATAGATTTAAAAATTGTGTTTCTTAGTCTCTTATTTTTCTCAAATTCCACAAATAAATTTATTAATTATTTTGGTAAGCATTACTTAGTAAGCATCTGTAACTTATAGCTATCTAATCTCAATTTATTTTCAATAAGCATATTTTTATAGCTATACCATTTTTACTGCTACCACAAATCAGAGAAAATAATGCTGTAACTTCCAAAACAATTTCAAAACTAAATTTTTAAGTCTTTATAACTTCTGAAAAGTAACAATTGCTAAACCTTCTAATTTTGTAATTATGTTTGCAGAGATCAGATAATTCTTTGTCTCACTCCACTGAGCCTGATACTAAGGGAGAATTGAGATAGAAAAGAGCAAGAAGCAATCTGACTCCATTGACGATACCCTCGTCTCTACAGAAAAGAATAACACCTACAGATGTGAAACTCATTATGCTTCTTTGATCTTAGACAAGCATCTTTCGGTCCAACATACAGGCACCACATTAAAGAATTATTATCTAAATAAAAAAACAATAATATATTTTGGAAAAATACATGTACATAACAAGATTAAATAAATAATTATTTAATGTTGTTTTGTACATATTAGTTATAAATAATTCAATGACTATTCTTGCAAGAAATAAAATAAATTTTTTAAATAAATATCTTCTATTTTACATATTTTGTTTTGCTTCTACTTAAATAGCAAAATATTTTATATAAGTAATAATAGTCTTTTAGAAAAAAGGCAATACATAGTAATTAATGCTACCAATACTAATTGAGCATGAATTGATTCAGTTTTATTTAAAGAGGATTCAATTATTATTAAGAGTTCAGGAACAATTATTAAAACTAAATTTATATCAGAATAAAAACCATGCTCTTACTATTCTTAAAAAAAAAAACATTCATGAATGTAATGAAGTCAGAAGTCTTTATATTTTCAGTATATATTATTAAGGCACATTTTTTAAAAATAATTTCTAAATCATTATTTTCTTAAATAATTAGAAAAAAAAAGAAACATCCTATTAAGAAAATGAGGGAAATCTATTAAAACATATAATGTTAGAAACTATGATTCTAAGGATTTAAAACACAAAGTTAGAAAATTTCATAAATTTTCAAGAATTTTACTATTATTTCTCAAATATTGATAATTAGTGCCATTCATAAATATAGAAAAAAAAAATGTATTTTTTTTTTTTAAAGCAAAGAACATTTAAACACATTATTTAAAAAAAAAATGGTTTGCTTGTTCTGTTCTTATAAACCCAATAGGGAAGGAAAAATTTAGCAATAAATTCTTTCTTTCAAGTAACCCTATTCCAAACTAAGATTCTAAAATATGAGGATTAAATCCCTGAGAGTACATTAGACCATTAATTTGAAGTAGTGAGATATTTTCTTAATTTATATTAGTCTAATTAATAATTTATAATAGTCTCTAGGGGGAAAAAAAAAAGCACAACAAATTATTATGATGATAGTTATTCATTTCATTTTCCTTTAAAATAAAGGTGGGATTGAGAAAATATGTGAGATAATAAAGAAAATCAAGTAAAAAAAAAAAAAAAATTAATCTATAAAGATATAGCATCATTGATTAGTTTGTAATTAAAATCATGACAATTATTATTGACTTTGTGAATATCACAAACATAATAACTTATTAAAATACACTCAATTAGAGAATATTTACATTCACATAATCAATTACATTCTCTAAATGAATATAATACAGTTTAGTACAGTTGAATTTTGAGCCTAACAGTACTAATTTCTTTGGAAAATAATCCTTACCTATTAACTAGCAAAAATCCATTATAGCTACTGTTCTAATCAAAATATTAGTATACCAATTCCTTTAAGTACACATTTTCTTAAAGGTTCATTCTCTAACTCTATTCCGCTTACACCAAGTTATAATAATTTACTCTATTAAAATAACTGTGGTACACATTATTTTGATCAATATAGAATTTATGTTCAAACTTTCATGATATTCTTACAGGAATACTTTATCTCCAAATAATAAAATACAATTTCAGCAATTTCTAACATTATATCTCTATCATTAAAGAATAATCACTCTGATTATTCTGAAATATTTGTTCAATATGTTGTTGATAATGGGAATATTATAATGTGATAATGGGAAGTACAATAATAACAAATTGGAATTCATACAGTTAACTAGTAACTAAATAGTTACAATACCTATTTATTGTTTAAAAATTATTTCAACATTTATTAAACCTATTTATTGTGATGCAGAAATATTTATATAAATGATGACTGGACAAACTTAACAATTAAATTAATTTTCTTGTATCTATTCATAACACACTATCTTCTGAAATTAGGTTAATAAAATAAAATAAGCACTTACAAACTATTAATAGATGAAAGATGCCACTTGAGCCTGCAGAATATTCAAATATATCTTTAAGTCCAGGCCAGTTTAGTAACAACTGACTCTACTGTTTCCCATAGTAAAGAGAAGGAGGAGGGAATAGTCCAAAATTTGTATAGCAAAGGTATTGCTGAGAGGAAGATAGTGTGGTATGTAATGATAAATTTAAGAGTACCTGTAGTAATAAAGGAACCCCGAATTTATTCACCCTCATGACAAACTATGGTTGCTTGCTTGTCATATGAAGACATTAAGTCTGAAAAAATTATCAGTGAATACAACAATCACATTTCTCTATTCTGTAATATCTTGCAAACAAAGACACTAGCGAGATTCTTCCGACCCTCGTTTATCTAAGCCTTGGTGAATTTCATCTTCTTATATTCTACTTAAAATATTACTATATTTTAAAGTGTGAAGTGTTATTCTAATTAAAACTAACACTACCTTACTAATTTTTAATGGGAATGCAGTGATCTGAAAAAGTTTTTGCTTTAAGTCCAAGTTGTCAAGCATTTATCACAGTTATTACAATCCTTTAAGGCAATGCTTATACTAGAGGAGTAAGTAGATACTAGTTAACAAAATTGTCTAAATAATTAGCTTTAATTAAAAAATAAAGAGCAGATATGAATGAAAGAAATTATGACTTCCTACCAGAAAGATATTCCACTCAACCCTTTTAAATATGCTTAAAGTAAGTAGTATGCATAGTAAAACATACCAATATGCTAAATATAGTATATGAATGTAATTGCATGAGTAATCAACATGTAAGCTAATATAGGAAGCAAAATATAGTAAATAACTAATATACTAACAGTTTACTACACAGGATTTGGAAGGTTTCGCAAAAAATGTTAAATTAGCATAAATTTATACCTATTGTAGATAAAGCATTTTAAAAATATTACTTTTGAAATAAATTAAATTTTCTATAATTTGCTTCCAGTTGATGTTCCATTAAAATAAAAGGCTGATTAATTATGAAGACTAAATTGACATAAAATGTTAAAAGAAGTCAAATTTTCTAGATTTTTTCCTCCAATTTTGAAAGCATATATCTAAAAACAACAGAAGAAACATATAATGAAAACTTTTAAAGGAAATATTGTCATCTTACATCTTTAATAAGACTAATTGAGTCATATAACTTATTGTTTCAGAATAGAATAAAAACAAAAGAAACAACATTCCATCCCTAAAAGAAGGGGCAGAAACTTACAGTAGTTTATTTTTTAGCTATTCTAAACAAATCTTCCAAAAATCAAATTCGCCCCTTCCTCACCAGGTATAGAGAGTGTCTCTGTACCCATTTTGTTTAAAGGACTTATGACACTTTTTCTTATAGATGTAGTTAAAATAAATTAAAAAATTATGCACCACTTGTGATATATAACATAATCATCTGATATAACAGTATTTAAACCATAAAATTTGTGGGGGTGCACTAGCAAGACTATATACAACTCAGTAGTGGCAAGGGATTTCATTCTAAATAAATCATACCTCAGCTGAAGATTTATTTAATTCACACAATACTATATTCAAATTAATCTGAACAATGACTGATAAACAATAGTAATTATTTTTAATTTGTCTTATTATTAAAGACAAATTTGATGTATAGGTGTCAATCATTCTGAATGTGGCAATTTATTTTCTGCAATATTTAATGACTGAGACCTAAATAAAGTTTTTTTTTTTTTTTAAATGCCTTAAATGGATCAAAATAATTTTTAAAAACACAAACAAACCTATCTTTCTTAATCGAAAAGAAAACAGAAATAAGACGCGAAAATAAGTCAAAAACCCTTCTTCCTTCACAATAGTTGTCATCCAGATAAGTAATAATAAATTATTATATACATTAAAATATAATTAAAACATAACAAAAACAAATAAAATAAATCTTTTATAGCAACAATATAAATATAAAATAAAATTTGACATAAAATAATAATAGCTATGATATAGAAACAATTTAATAACCTTTAAAGTTAAATTTAAAATTTAATTAGAGTAATATTTAAAGCAAAAATGTTCACAGGCGAAACTGGGCCCAGGCAGGTGCATGATGACTGACTGGCCCTCCCCACAGCCAGCCATCAGGGATAGCCAAGTGTCTTAACCCCTCTGTTACAAGCCCACTATTACCTGCAATAAAATACATGCAATTATCACTGCTTCATCATATCATACATTATTGTTTTACTTTTTCTAAAACTATAGGAGCTTGGAATAAAAATGATATCATCATCATATCACAAAGCCTCATTTTTTACTTCATCTAAAACTGTAGGAATTATAAAAGGAAAATCAGTAAAACTGATAACAATTCTAATTTTCAGTTTTTATAAGATTTTTTTCTATACATTTCTTCATTATTTAATCAGATTTGAATAATAAATTTTACTTATAATTGTAATAGAAATGTATACTTATTATGTATAATTGTGTTTTGTTTTATTGATTTGTACCATAAATATATATATATATATATATATATATATATATATATATATATATATATAGAGAGAGAGAGAGAGAGAGAGAGAGAGAAAGAGAGACTTACACATATTAAATATGTGTGATTAAAATCAAATTTTATGAACAAAAGATTTAACTGAGATCAATTCTTCAGTTAATTTTATAAATATTTATGTAAAATATTTGAAATACTGTTAGTAAATTTTGGTTAATATTTGTTGACAAATGGAACAGAATCAGATAAAATGAGCACTTACTATACAAATAATTTAATTTTTAAAATTTGAATAAACAATGATTAGTTTTTATTACTAGAAATTTATTATTTTCACACTATTTATATTGTGGAAAATATAAACAAGAAAAGTATTGTTGATATAATGAAAGATTATTATTGGAAATGAATAACAATACAAATAAGAATAAATAGGGACTGGAGTCTTCTGTGACTAATTCTAAATAACTAGGCCAGAAAGTAAGGTAGAAAGTAACTTTGATGGATAAATTAAAGCAGTTCAGATTGCTTTGGAGAAATTATTAAACAGAAATCATCACATTATCCAACTGATAAAATCATAGTCAGCAATATCGGATCCATTGGAACTATCTAGCTGTTCTTCTCTGCAGTTTTTATATGCTGAGAATTTTTTTGAAATCTTAGCTCACAAGACTCAAATATTGTATTACAATGGGTCTTTCTCATTGCAGTCTTATAGAGAATGAGTGAGAAAACTGGCTGGCTAAGAGGAAAGGATCGCCCCAGTTACAGCCAGAGCCACCAATCAGGTCCTCAGTTACAAAAAAATTTATTAAAGAATGCAGTTAAACAGGAATGGTAAAAGATAGAAAACAATAGGAAATACTGCTTGAAAAATACCACGGGACACTTTAGAGAAGCAGTACTTGTCCAATTCCAAATGAAGACTACCCTTTTTAGAGAATGGTAATAGGGGAGTTCCCAACCAGAGAGAAGGAGATATGACTGCTAAAACATAGAAATTATGGTTAATAATGACAATTCAGAAAGCACAGCTAAGTGAGGCAATGAAGAAAGATGTCATTAGATGAAAACCTCCTATGGCTCTGCTCCACTTCAGGGAAGTTACAATTGTTGAAGTGATCACGATAAATAGTCATTCTAAAATGGAGTGTCCCACCTCAGACATATTCGGGGCAGCTGGCGACGATCACCAGCCAAAGAAGTGTTTCGTGTGAGTGAAGGAATGCAGGGCACAGTGAGTCGAATTCCTTTAGAAGATGGTGCGAGAATGATTTACTGTCAATGGTGTAGAGTGTAAGATACTGACTACTTGCTTTTCCCGTAGAAATCTCAGGAAAGAGTGGAATCATGTTGGTAGAGTTTTCCTGTGAAGGTTTGATTTAGTTGTGCAAACTGCTAAACCACTCCCCCTCAAACAATGGAGTTGTAGAAGTTCACTTTCTACTTGAGCTAATGTAAACTTTTAGTCTTGTTGTCGCCAGTATTCTTCAATGGTACTGTTGAGAGGGGTCTTGCCCAGGGGTTGCAAAGGTTTCAGTACTCGTGCAGGAAGACGTGGGAACAGGAGAAGTCTTGGTGCTGAAAAATTCTTCTGGAGTGGACCTGCCTTACTGGCGATGGCTGTTGAACCTAAGTGAGCCACAAATGCAGTCCCTCACTTCTTCAAGCAGTAATTAGCCTAAGGATGGTGGTGCACAGTTTGTTGATCCTATGATCACTCCAAGCTGGTAGAAAAGATCTGCTTCAAAATGCCTGCCCTGGACTACGGTGATCTGCTACGGAGTGCTGAATCGTCCAATCCAGCATGATACTTCTGTCTGTGCCACAAAAAAAGCAATGATCTTGGTGAGAGGTCAGCTTCTGACCAGGGAGTAGTGGGGTCGACCATGGTCAGCAGATAACACATTCCATCTGGAGGCAACAACAGCTCCAAAGGGATGAGCTGGAATCTCTGGGTTAGGGTATGGGTTGGGGCTGGGGTGACCAGAGATGGGTCAGTATGCAGAATGTCGTGTTTCACTTCCGGCCAGAAGTAAACTACTGATTAGCTTCCATGGGTCTCTTAAGCCTGGCTAGCTTAGATTATGAAGATGATCGAAAATGGCCTATCTAAATGCCTGAGAAACATAGGGCCTTGCAGTCATAGTCAAAGTCACACAAGAGCTTTTTGTCAGTCCCACGCATAGTTCTGAATCTCAACTTTAGACTAGGATTTTCCTTGAGGCACCTAGCTCTGTCGTCCTGCTTCTGCACACAAGCCATAGCTGCAAAATTGTCAGAGGCTTGAATCTCCTTATGAGAATGCATCAGCAACAATATTCTCGGAACCGGGTCTGTATGTGATATCTGTCAAAGATTGACTACAAAGTTCAGGTGGCTAATCTGTGTTAGAGTGTGGGCAGTCTGCGACTTCTGCTGGAATGTGTAGATCAGAGGTTTATGGTCAGTAACTTATTGTAAAAATTCAGACTATTATAATAAAATACCATAATTGTCGATAAATTCAGATTTTCAATGAGAAGACTAAAGTATTTACTGCTTCATAGATCGCCAGAAGCTTATGGTCATATGCCGCATATTTCCACTGTGTGATGGTGAGAGCTATGGAGAAGCTGAAAGGCTGCCGCGCCTCGTCCTTTAACTCCTGTAATGCGCCACCTATCCCCTTAACCAAAGCATTGGAGACCAGCAACAATTCACCCCACACTATTGGGAGATTCTGTTTGCACTTCTCGTACACTTATAGGGTCTAGTCTGTCCAGCTTGGTCTGATTTCCTACAGTTGTGTGATGCACTCCTAAACTCATGCAGCAATGCATGGATAGTAGCTGCCTGTGAAAGCCATTGCTGTAAAAGTTAATGATGACTTGGAATCAGTGAAGATGGTTGACTCTGGGAGGCTTGGGAAATTCCTGAATCATTCAGCAGTCATGAGAAGCGAGGTCAGTTGGGTTACACTCAGATTGAACAAGCCATAGGCCTAAATGCACAAGCTTCAAAGAGCTTCCTCTCCGAAAGAGGTGCTAGAAGCCAGGCAAGGAGTTAGTGTTGTACCGATGCTTCAGGAGAGATTGGAGCTTGATAGAGACCATGAGGCAGACCAGAAGTAATGAATTACAGATGCGCTAATGAATAAATCATACAGGTATGCCTGTGGCCATACAATAGTCCTTTACTCCTTTCTGCAGGACAAATTCTCATGGTCAACCTCAAGTCAATTCATCTTTTCCGCTTCCAACAATATCTTCAGTCTCCAAATTAACTCATTGTACTAAATTTTGGCACTCCCCCTATTAAGAAGTATATTAATTTATTATATTACAATATTGAATGTCTAGAGTTAG
>KZ808905.1:72256-84210 GCA_000696205.2 Oncopeltus fasciatus
ATATATATATATATAACAGCTGGGATGTCATATGTCAGTCAGCATCTGCGACTGGTCTAGCCTCGGTTTTTGGACAATTGTCAAATAGTTTTTCCATATTTTATTTATTTGTTTTTAAATTTTTAATTATTATGTTTTTAATTATTGACTAAACGTCAGTATTTTATTTGAAATAGTTTTTGTGTTAAAACCATATGACTGGTATTTTTAAATATTTTAACATATTCTGTTGTAATGAAGACCCTGAAGAAGAAATTAAGAATTCCGTAACGACGGCATTTTAGTTTAGATTTTTTTACTCCCGTGACAGATACTCACTTCTCACATCCTCTATAATTTTAAATTTCCTACTAATGATTGACGAAGATGTCTGAAAGTTACATCATGGCACCAACCAGAGTACACTGACTTTCCCCAGGGGAAATTTGATAAACTAGAAAGAGAGTGGTGAGAAAAATATGTCTGGGGGTGTGGAGAGAGACCCCTCTCTCTCTCCTGCCCCTGTAAGTGGAATTTGGCCTCTATCAATCTCAGGCCATAACTATCTAGCAAAGTTAAGGTTCCCTCTGGCTAGAACAGTTCCATTTAACAGTTCTCAACTCCGGATAACAGCTACAGAAGTCGCTCTGCCGGAACAGCCCCTCTCAGGCTTAGCTTGCACTTGTTAGTCCTTCCAGCCTACTTCGACAAACTCAGGAGAATTTCTTCTCCTCGGACTTTGCACCTCCGTGTGTTTATTTTGTTGTGCGTATCCGATTTTAAATACTTTAAATAATTTAATTTTATTTATATCCACTATTGAAGAACCATTTTGTTTCATTAATCTTCTTATGTTAAAATATGTGATGGCGTATTAAACTAATTGGACTGAAAAAATATAATGTCATAATTGATTGACAGTATTTTGTATGAGATCGGGATGTTTCAGGGGATCCGAAAGACATTTGTACTTACGTTTTTGCTCTTCAAGGAATGCTCTGACAAGTTCTTGAGGGATGCCCTAGGCCTACGCGTAGAGAGGAATCATTTGGAATGATGATCTAACGCGAAAATTGTAGAAGAGGTTTGAGAGTCACATAGCTTACACCTAAATCCAAAGAAGACTAAGGATTCAACAATTAGCATAGATCAGAACACTAATAAATATTTTCAAGTCAATGGCTCCCAGAAAAAAAAGGTATTGTTTATTATGTGTCAGGACATGCATCTGATGAACCAAAGGGAACCATAAAGGGCATCGAACAGGGTTATATTAAGGGTTCTCATGATTTACTTAAATGAAAACTTACCTCTGAAAATGTAATGTTCAAAAATTGGCAATTTGCCCCATCAGAAGTGAAGGAATGATACGTCATACAAGTAGTTATGCACTTCCACGTATCTCCAGGGTTTTCCTCATTCGGGGGCACATTAGAGCTTTCTCCAAGTATTCCTTTCACAAATAGAGCATATTTCACTGTGCCATTATCAACTCCTCCAGCGTAATACTGTAATGCCGTGGTGGGGGAGGGGAAGGGATTTAGTGGGATTCAAAAGGGGATAGAGAAAATAGCGGCCGGAAGCACAATTAATCAGCTGTAGGGGTCAGTCTAGTGCTTAGATGTTTCATGATCCTTCTGAAGAGGCCGTTATTCTTGGGGGTCCTAGATCATTCTCAACTCCTACTCTACTATATAGGGGCCCCTGGAGCAAGTAAGTCAGTATAGGAGTAACAGTGTTAAAGAGTAACAGTTATAACGGTCAGAAGCGATGATAATAGATATGGCTATAGCGTACTTAAGTGATAAGTGACTTAGTCATCCGCATTAAGCGGATTTTTCTGCAAGAAATAAAAAAAAAAAAATTATTTTAATTTTATTTTAAAACGGCAGTTATTCTTATTACATAGTTGGTATATATATATATATATATATATATATATATATATATATATATATATATATAGTTATTTATCTTAGGTTTATAAAAAAAAGAAGCTATATTTGTAATACTCCTTAAATTCAGAGTAAATGTTAGCCGAACAAGAAAATTCACCACGCCTGAGAAAATATGTTGAATATATATATATAACCCACCCCATTCAATCGGATCCACTTATCTCTGGATAATTTCTTCTTGTAATCTGCTAAATATTCTGAAACTTCTCATCTCACCCACTAGACCGTACTCCATTATCTAGCAGGTTATAAAGGACTGAATTTACTAATAGAATATATATCTTCAAGTAAATAATTACATTCATGTTTTATCTGGATGTTTACTATACTATTGCCAATGTCAATTGTTATATTTTTATTATTTGTCTCCATCCCCAAATTAGATATCACATTTCAGTGTACTATCCTGTAAAGAAAGGAATTGCAATAAACTACAGCTAGGAGACTATCCTTGGAAGATATAGATCTTTATTCAAAATCAAAAACAAAAATCAAAAATTCTCTCTCTCTCTTTCCTCTCTCTCTATCTACCTATATTTCTCTTTCTCACTAACTCTATCTCTTTCTCCTTGATTCTCTCCCTCTTTTTTTTGTCTCTATCTCATATCTATTTACCTCTTTTTCTCATCGCATAGTTTTCATTTTAGTTTCATTTGAAAAATGTATGTAATTTAGGTTCGTTTGAAAAATAAATAATGAGCTGTCTTTAAGTTCATGGATAAATGTCTGTGTGTGGTCGTTTTGTGCGTTTCTTAACTCTTGAGATATTCTGCGCATGCAGTTTTATGTAGCCACCGAAGGGCATTTTAATTAGGCAATTTTCACAGTTGAGTAAACCTTTTGAAGTTTTAAGCTTGCAAAGAGGTTCACAAATCAAAAGCCTTCAGCTGTTGCTTAAATATACCATACTAGGGGCTTTGTGATGTCTTACAACAGGTTCGAAACTCATCTGTGGTTCCTTTGAAAGACTCGTCATCACTGAAACTCAGGGTCGATGTGACAATCCTTATATACTATTATATATTTATATGTACGTAAGGGATGTTCTTAGGATGGATGTCTCAGACACAAATGACTTAAAGGACATTTTTCTGCATTTAAGAAACCTATTTATTTTTTCCCTTTCAAGTAAGTCTCTTCCATTTATTCAAGGGAATATCAATCTTATTGGATTAGTTTACTTGTAGAGGAGGAAATTGGCTATTAAATGAAAGAAAAACTGGTGGGGAGAGAGAAAATAGAAGTATTGCAATTAAGAGACGAAGAGGAGCTGAGGCACGCAAACTATCCTGATGATGTCGTTAAAGAGGCTTAATTTCCTTGGGCGATTTTCCGCTACTAACTATGCAAATTTCCAAAGGGGGACGCCGTTCCCCCCCCGAAAGGCTTTTACATCTGATGAAAGTGCCCTCTTCTCCAATTTCATTCTTTAGTCTTTCTTTTTTTTGAGGTGGGGGGGTTGTGAACGGGGAGCGGAGAGGGGCACTTAGATTTCGCTGGGGAAAGCTATCTCATTAGGTATGAATAAAATTATTATTTCTCAAATGGGTCATTATTTATGAAGAAGATTTATTTCATTGGTTGAGGCAATGTAGGATTTATTTTAAAAAAATTATGGTACTATATTTTATTTTTGATAGGTGTTTGCTTCAGTGGTTTTNTTTTTTTTTTTTTTTTTTTTTTTTTTTTTTTTTTTTTTTTTTTTTTTTTTTTTTTGCAAATTCCAAAGCATAACTACATATTCTCAATCATGTTGTTCTCATCACAGATGCTAGTACCTAGTGAACACAGAAACAATTGTCTCTAAAATTTATATATATAATATAAAAGCGTGTTTGTGATTTTTTAACCATTAGACGAGTTCTTGATAGCTGAAATTAGTCCAAGAGAGGGGAAGAGGGTTTAGTAAGTTAAAATCATAGTATTTGACACAAACATGCACACATGATCTATGGACGGAAAGTAATTTCTAGCATGGTCTCAGCAAATTGTCAAATCTGCTAACTCTATAAATTGTTTTACTAACGTGATGTTAAGATGGAGAAAATATCAAAGAATAATTTGCTCAGGGAAAATGAACTGTTGCTGAGAAAAACTGCTGCTAGTTCCAGACAAGAGTATAATGTGTAGTGAGTGTGAAAAGAAGTATGAAGTGAAGAGAGCTGAAAGCAGAAGGATTCGATGAAATCGGGGGGAAAAAAAAAAAAACTAGTGACAGATCGGTGTAAATGTGAAAAACGTTCGTACTAAAGGGTAAGGGATGGTTAGGGTGGAAGAGGGTTGGGTTCTGTAAAAAAAATACGAACTAGTGGGGGAGCGAGGGAATAAGTAGAAAAGTGTTCACATGATGGAGGAGTGTGTGAATGAGTCTGGGCTGGAGAAGAAAAAGAAAAAGTTGCTATAAAAAAAATTCCGTACAGCTGGAACTCACAGACAATCGTAACGAGGCAGATTCTCCATGTTTCATTAAATATGGGGGTTCTGCCCATTACATAGATAAGAGTTAGGGACTTGTTTGATCTTATATGCTAAACCATACGCTGATGGTTCTTTAACAATAACGAGGTTTTTTGGATGAGTATCTATTTATGAGATCTATATGAAATATTTAGATGTAACCATAAACCTCCCTCGGAGATCCCTTCAGACATCATTATCGCCCTGATGACGACTTACAAGTTGAGTCGGCAATAATAAAATAATTACACAACAATTTTGGAGTGTTTTATTTTTCTGATCCTGGCCGAAACCCTGTCTAATTTTTCTAACATTATACTCAACGGCTAACGCACCTCCATTATCTATTTATTATCAACTCCTTCTGAAAACCCCTTATCAGAAGCAAGCTTATGTCTTAAGCGCACTCATACTGAGATTTGCAAAAGAAATCCAAGACAAGAAATTTGTCTCATATTTACAACGATTATGGAATATGTATACACATATGTTTTTAAGTTCGAAATTTTGAATATTGTTCTTAAATGCAAAAGGGGGTGTATGTACGTGCGTGCGTTCTATAATTAGTAACTTGGAGTTACGGCATTGGTCGTGTTTTCCGCCTTGCTATTGTAATTCACAGCCTATAAAACAACTTAGTAAGCAAATTACAAAATGTAGCTTATTATACAGTATGTAATGAGTAAATAAATATTTAATAAAAAAATTAGTATATAATAACATAAACCAATAACTAAAAATTGTTTTTTGTATACTCTTATTCCTTTTCAAAATTAATTTGAAGTCACTTTTCCGAGATGCCTGCCTCTTTAATCACTCATTTAAATTTATTTTAGGATTATGGCTTCCTGAATTCGTATAATAAATTTCAATTTAACAAAGTTACAAAAAAAAAAGTGGTGGAGAGGGGCAGAGCTCCTTGGAGAGGAATTTTTCCCGGCAGAAATTCCAAGGTTTATAGGTTCAATTATTGTGTGGCCCAGTCGAGAAGATAAATTCATCCAGTCCAGTGCAGTAATATTTCCTCATTTAGGTCCACTGCCCCCTCCCACCCCCATTCTCTAGGAGTCCTTCTCCACTTCACCCCCACCCATTTCCCTACCTCTTTTACTGCTCACCCTTTATAGGTATAGCCCCTTTCCATCCTATTGGGAAGAAGGGCATTCCTTATCTTATTCTCCTCCAGTGGAAGATATAGATAACAAGTATATATACATAACAATGTGGAAGTGAATTTGAAAAAGAAATAATTTTAGTTGACATCCCAAAAACATTTAAAATTTAGTTGTATCCATTGATACAATTTATGCATTCCTGCAAATCACCAATAGTACACTGGAGAAGATAAAAATTTGGTCTGTTTTAGGTATACCTCACGTACGTAAAATCACTTTAACTGCCGCAATTTCGAAAGGTAATGATGCACGATTTGGTTGTATGATTTTTGGGACCTATTTGGACTTATGGAGTCGAACTGTGGGGAACTGCTAAACCATCCAACACCCAGAGAATATAGTCCAGACTTCCAATCCAAAATCCTAAGAATCATAGTTGATGCACCCTATTACGTTTCCAACTCCTTACTACACAATGACCTTAAAATCCCTTTTTCAGTCATTGCAACCCGTTTAAATATATTCCACCCTGACCTTTCCATGCATCCTAATCCTTTAGCCCAAACTCTATCCAGTATTACCCATCCTGATAACCCACCACGCCGCCTGAATAGAAAATGGCGGCGTGACCTCCTCATTGCCTAAACTTCCTAATAAAAATTAAAAAATAAAAAAATTGTAAATAGTGATTTAGGAGTACTGCCATTGGGCAGCTTCTCCACCAAAATACACGCTAATTACATTTTTTAAAATTTATTTATTTTTTTAAATGTTGGGTATGCATATTTTTTTATATTAATACATATTGTACATTATTTTATTTGAACTTATTTATTATATATTTTGAGAGCACATTGCAAGATGCACGCTGTACAGGATGTAATTTCTAAATAAAGTGTTTAAAAAAAAAAGAACATTTGGGCAGGGGGTTGAAAGTAGATAAAATTTCAAAATTGTAAATATTTAATGTTCAGAAAAACAATGTAGAAGGTAATACGTGTAAATATAATATTTTAACATTTTATTTTACAACATATCTGGAATAATCTAATGATATGGGAGATTTTTTTTTAACTCTTCTTTATTTATTAAATTCTCTTAAAATAAAAACATTTTGTAATTTGAATACTATTACATTCAATTTCAATCACAAGAGGAGAGAAGGCGACCAGTGATACCACTCTTAAATTATTTATAGACTATGTCCCCAGGAGGTCCCGGGGCCATCTTCATTTGAGTCGACGGGGAGGGTTGTAAGGGTTGGAGCTGGAAGACAAGGACTGTGCTAGTGGATTAGGATGGTATGGCAGTTTACAGTGGAAACAGGAGAAATGAGGTCTTGAATAAAAAGGATATTAAAATCGTGGTGAAGGGATTGGATACATCCAATATTTAAGAATGTAAATTTGAGAGTTGGTCACTTCCCTCCTTCCTCCCCGCCCATCTTTTAAAATAAGCCAATTGAGTACGATGTTTGTGCCTATTTTAGAAAATTGTTGAGTGGATTCGGTTGAAATCAGTTTAAGGATAGGTGTATTGGGAAAAAACAAATAGAATAGTTATAAAAATCATTGTTAGTGTTATGAAAAAAAAATTAATAATTATCTTACATTTTACAACATTTTTAGAAAAGATTTTCAGTAAGGAATATAAGAATGAAGACATATAAGAAAGGAGAAGGAGAGATGTGCGTTTAACTCTCCCACCCCATCCATGTTGGCTGAAAGCCAGCCCTGAAGGGTAACTAACATTTTCATCTTTATCCCCCATCCTTTCATGTTTTTAGATGGGTCACTTATCCTTATTTATATACATTTAATGAAGCTTCGGAAATCTGTTTAGTTGACGCAACACCTGCGTGTTCCGTCTTCTTAATAGAAAATAGGCAATGGTACAATAGACCAAGGAAATCATGATCTTTCTCAAAATTTGATGTTTTACTAATGAAGAGATTTTGACTGTAGAGTTTATAAGTATTTTTTTGGGGGTGAGGGGGGGGGGGGTTCAATCAAGGTAGATCCAAAAAATACAATTTCATAAATGTGTCTTTTTAAAAAGTTTAATGCCGACGTTTTGCCATCTTCAGAACTATCATGAAGGCGAGAGGGGACGTGTTGATCACATGTTCAGTCAGGCAGATTTGTTACAGGAGAGGTAATTCTTCTCTCGCCCTTATGATAGCACTGAAAATGGTCTACAATGTAAGCCGAAACGTCAGCATATAATTTAAAAAAAATGTAACAAATTGTCTACTTTTACCGACCCCCCCCCCAAAAAAAAAAAAAAATCTACTCTTTATTTTTTTACTTTTCCAGGTTCCGTGAATGCAAAAAGGTTACAATAGAGATTTAAAAGTTTAAATATTTTCTAACATCTAAATTCTAGGAATTGACTAGAGATTTGTTGTTTTACTATTTTGACTTACGTTATTAGAAATACGTTTTCGTACTCTAAGTTTCATCTTATTTCCAATAGTATCCTATAAGTATGTGATTTTTTTTTTGGGGGGGGGGGGGGCGTGAGTCTAACTTTATATAAAAACCATACACATGTTATTTTCTTTTCTTTGTAATTAACAAGGCATAATAATATTATAAGAAATTATTATAAGAAAACAGAAAACATATGTTAGAATATTACGTTAAAATGTTAAAATATGAAATTTCGAAATCGCCTCTTGCTGAGAAGAATCTTATTTGTTCTCATTTCATATGCGAACCATCATGATTTAATAAATAAATCAAAGATTTAAATTTCTTAGGTTTAAAATTATTTCAATTAATTCTAAATAACACTTGCATAACATCAAGACGGTTAAGTAAACAACTTTGGGATTTTTTTTTTTCTTTTTCAAGGAGTCAAAACCTGCATTTTATAACATTTGTACAAAAATCAAATAATTTACAAATTAAATGGTTTTGTTTTGTGTCCTTCATTTTTAATTAAAATTATTATTTAAGTAATGTATGTTGAAATGCATTTAAACCGCGAGAAAGTAAACTACGGAGGAATAAATAACAAAGTTTGTATGTTATTTATAAATGTATATAAATAAACTAACTGTGTGTCTGACAAAGAAAAAAATTATGGAGTCATTNATATCTCTAAAATTATTCCTGTTCATCCCCCCTCTCTTTCACATCCTACATTTTACAAACTTTACAAACTTTCTACTTTATTCTAACACGATTTTCTTCTTTTTATTCTCCCACGTAGGGACGTAGGTCTCGGGGTAGGCACCCTTCCAATAGCCCTCTCCCTTTCACCCTGCCTTACTCCACTCCAAGTACTTTCTTACCCCTCGATCGGCCCTATCAGATGGTCGAAATTCACCAAATCATTGGGCCAAACACCACGGAAAGCCTACAAACTCTCACGTTTTTAATAATACAGAACCTGATTTATATTCATAAATCTTTCTTCTGTCTTTATTTTAAATTTTAAAAAATGCCTATATGCAAGCAATAAATAGAATAAATTATAGACAACAAAATAAACGATTAAAAACACTTTTTTTTTTTTTCAAATATATCGTGCAGGTAAAGAAATTAAAGTGTGTTGCGTGACCTTCATACCTCTTGATTGTGGATATCCAAAAACCGCCCCCCCCCCCACACACACACACACAACTCACACATATACTCAGACGTTGTTCTTGCTGCACTTTAGTGACTACACTTTTATCAAATTAAGACACAAAATCGGTTTTTTTGTTGTTGTAAATCTGTGGAAAAGATCGTGAATGGCCTAAATCATTCAAGATGGTTGGGGGCGTTTAGTGGAATATGAAATTAAAATTGGTTAATATTTTCTTTATTATTAGAGTTTTGAACAAAATAATTTAATTTTCCAATATTTATGTTCTCTTACATTTTTATGACAAAAAGCATATACAGAAAAATACTTATGATTCTAACTTTGAGATTACATGGGCATCTTTATTTTTAAAATGTTTAGCCAAACTCTGCATTTAGGCTTTATTCATTATTAGCTAAAACGGGATGAGGGGGAGGAGGGGTTTAGAGAAAAACCTAAAATCATATTCGTCATGTTTTTTTTATTTTCTTAGTCGAATTTAAAAGTTTATTGATCATAGCGGGTGAAAAAATTAATTTTTTTAACATACATCTATTCTTTGTTATTCTATGTAAAAGCATTGAATATGGAAGATATTTTCTCATATAACAGTTAGACCCCCTTACCAAGTTTTCTTTCATGGACTGTCTGAAGTGTTTACATTTTAAGCCCCTCTAAGGCGTGTGAGATCATATTTATTTGTGACAATATTTATTTGCAAATGGGAGATATGCTAAGTTTACGCATGCCGTGTTTGAATGATTAGTCATTCACTGAGGGTCTATCTCAAATGTAGATTTAGTTTATTTTTCTTTATTAATACTTTGAATACTAGGAATCAAATAAAAACAAGTACTTCTGAGAAGGAAATTCTAAAACAAACTTTCAAATAGGGGTTTGCGGTATGTAATTGTTCACATGCATGAATTTGTACTCAAACTCAGATTAATTGTCAAAGTTTTAACCACTGTCCACTATTTATGAATAGTGAACACTCATCTGTCCGTTTCATCAGGCTTCCCTCGGGGTTAATTAAAGTCGAGAAATATTGTTTGCATGTTATAAATGTGTTTATTTTACATTTCACTTTGACACTCACCCCTTCCACCTAACAAACATCTAATGAGACGATTTCTTGAAAATCGGTCAGGGGACTTGGATTTCTGAAAGTAGAAACTGACCTTAATATAAAAAGTGAAATATTACATTCCACACAAGTTTTTAACCAAGCTAAAAAGTTAAATTAAAATTTGATGTTACTTCTCTTAAATAAATTAAGCTAAAATATTGAGATATGACATGATTTTTAAAAGATAGTCACTCAATTCGATCTTCATATCAAAATGTACCAGATCTGCTTTTTTATTAAATTTAATGATAAAATTAATTTATCATAGACATCATTTGAAAAATTAATAAATTTCATGACTAACCTGGATAAGAAGCCTGTAAAGTGGGGAGGGGGGCGATGAGAGAGGAAGTTAATGTTGGGAAGATAGCGTTTGTCNTAATCAACACATTGTCAATATTTTCTTTGCATTAATTTTTGATAAGGGCATATTTATCCTCACTTTCCAACCATTTTGTTAAGGAGATTCTAGCCCTACCTCTAGCGTTGATAAGATAGGAATTAAATGTGAGTAGAATGCATTATTATTATCAGAGAGAGCTAAGATGAAATAAAGAGTTAAAGATTTGGAAGGAGGGTCGCTGGAAATCCTGCCGAATTCCAGTTCCGCGGCATAACGAGCTCAGGTCCTGGAGGCGGAGAGAGGTGAGATTCGTAAGGGCTTTAGTTAAGGGCAGGCTTTAAGGGTTTTAGTTCCCTCAGTTTGCCTAAATGTCCAGGAAGGGCTTTCTCGACGGGCAAAACTAAATCTATCGCATCCAATTCCTACTGCGCATGCTTCTGAACTTCACCAGGTGAGGATTATCAGGAATTACATCTTTGTAGCTGAACAATTAAATACTAATTTTTAATAAAAACAAGTTTCTTAAAAAACAAACTTATATACAAATAAAATTAATTTAGTCTAGGTCAATATTTGAAAAGTTCATTTTCTCTTCATCAAGGTTGAAAACACACACAAAAGACTATTACTTAATTTANAGAAGCCTGTAAAGTGGGGAGGGGGGCGATGAGAGAGGAAGTTAATGTTGGGAAGATAGCGTTTGTCCTTCTGGAAAGGGAATTGATGCTCAATCCTACCAACTTAAACCATGTGTTGTATATGTACTGTTTGAGGAAGTAGGTAAAGAGAGGAAGTAGACATGTATGGGAATTGGCGCAATTGATGGTGGCCACCTGCTTCCTCACTAACGCTTGCTACAGTAATAAATTGAGTGATGAAAATTTAAGAAGTCCTTTTGATGCCTCTTTGTAAATAAGCGCATTTTATTCATCTGTACATTTTTTGTTAATTATATCTATGTAATATTGCATTTTTATTTATTTTTTTTATTGGCTATTATGGGCAGTAGTGTTCCCATTTGACACAGCCCTTCTTTATATATATATATATATACATATGTTTGTATGACAGTGTGTATTTTTTTAATAATAATTTGCTTAAACATTACTGAAATATTTTTAAATTTCGTCTATTTCTTTATTATTTTTATTATTGTTTCCATTTCTTTTTTTCATCTAACCGTGAAGGTAACATGTCATTTGAAAGTTACCCCAATGAAATATGAAATATGTCGTATACTTGGGATTCCAAAAAAAATTAGAAAATAGTACAGAGGCCAAAATCCTTTAAATAAATCCGGCAAAGTGCTACATTACTCCAGGCCCAGAAAGGATAAAATACGATACTCACAAATTCAGAATAGCGGATTACGGCTAAATGAAGTCATTCTCAAACTT
>KZ808905.1:85723-98039 GCA_000696205.2 Oncopeltus fasciatus
CGTTTGAAACGTTGAAACCAACGTTCACATGTCTTGACGGTTGGAGCAAGATCGCCATAAGTCTCAACAAAAATTCGATGACATTCAGATGCCTTTTTCTTTTGATTAAATAAGAAAATCATGACATGCCGCAAATGCTCTTTATTTGGCTTAAAATTAGACATTTTTAACACCAAAGAAAGGTATGATACGTCCACGTAAACGACTTAAAAACAACTGACTTTTGTAAACAAATGACTAACAAACAAAATAGCGTTTAGAGATAAGCAAATCCTTCAATAGGCTAAGAGCGCATTCTATTGGAATTAAAACGACATTTTAAACTTGCATACCTGGTACACATAAGAAAGAAGTTATTTAAAAATGTACGAGGAGGGTTAAGCTCGACTCTCCATTACTTTCCTTCTAGTCAGTTAATTCAGTTGCTGATATCATTCATTTACTTTATAATCAGTTCGGGACTCTAAATTCAAGAGTTGCGGGTTCGAGTCTTGTCTTTGATTAGCTTTTATCGAGAAATACAAACTCTTTCTTAACCATTGATGTTTTGGGTGGATATATGTTAATAGCTTATCCTTCCTGATCCAAATTGTGTGTCTTATTGAGAAATTGGTAGTATCTTCCATTTTGTCATGTTACTAATATTGTCATATCTTTCATATTGTCATGTACCTCATATGCAATAGATAATATATATTTCTCATTTTTAAGTTTAGTTTATTTTCTCATATACACGAAGATCGAGTACCGACAAAATCTTTTATAAAAGTAGTTCTTAGCTTTTATTAAAATTATTTTGCTATTTGTTTTAAACTTAGTTTCAAAATGAATTTTAAATAGACATACTCTTTATATTTTTTCCCAGCTTCAATCGAATTATACAGTTTTTCTTTGTATTATTTGATTGAAGCTGGGAAAAGAAAAATTCATACAGATCTAATTTGGTATATTAGCTTCAAGAAATTCACAGCAATGTTCAGAAAACATATATACATTAGGTAAATGAATGTTGATGTCAAAATATTATAAAAATGTCAAAATAAATTCCAAGTTATAATGATAAATTATAACACGATATCTCAAAATAAAACGATTATTAGATAATTAAAATGTATAAATGTGAAAAAAAAATTGAGATGAAAATTTTGAAAATTCTAAATGAAAAAAATATCTTTTTGGAAATCAGCAAAAAAAATTGCAAGTAAATTGAAAATCATATATACCAATACATTCTTTTATAAGATATTTGATTTCGCTCAAATTTATTTACTTTCAAGGAGAAATTAATTATTTACCAGTAATTTATTTTTAAATTAAGAAACGTTCTCAAGTAAATTAATTAGAGACCTTTCATGCCTTAAATTGCTTTTTCATTATTCAGATGTTAATTTCTGAATTAACATTGCGAANGTTTTTTTATTAGAAATAGTCCAAGTATTTGATTTGGACTATTTCCAATAAATCTTAAATATTAGCTAAAATTTATGGTAAAATGGTAATTTTTTGGTGAATTGCTATTTTTAACATTAAAAGTTCTTTACTTAAAGCAGATAGTGAATTTAAGCTGTAAAACCAATTTTAAAACAATTATGAATTTGATCCTATTGAAATTAGGATTTTCCACTCTTTAAAAGATGTTTGATCCTAAAAAAAACAAAAAAAAAAAACATGATAAATGAACCCATTCTGATTAAATTTCAAATCGACAGTGGTACATTTTAATAAAAACTGTTAACATTTTAATAAGTACTGTATTTTTACAAATTTTAATTTAATAATACTANTAGTATTCTTTTTTGAATGCTCTTCGGCAAATTCAACGCGTATTTTTTGATTTTTTTTGCTAATGAAAGGTTTTTTTCTTGCAACCCTCCCGTGAAATTTATATTTTCTCAGCACGATCCTGACAGTTTCTGGATTCACTGTTTTATTTAAATATTTTTGTATTTCGGAAGTTAGTTTCGGGGCACTAATTCTGGGATTTTTCTTCACTTGATTAACAATCCACCTCTCATCAGCAATTGTAAAAATTTTTTTTGGACTTACTCGAATTTTTTTCTGAACCGTTTTGTTTTTCCTGAATCTTTCTATGATATGCTGAATCGTAGAATGACTTTTCTTGACCATTTCAGCTATTTGCCTGATCGACTTCCCATCCTTATGGTGATTAATAATCAGTTGGCGCTCTTTTACAGTTGAGTGAGCTCCCATTGTGAAATTTTAGACTTAACAGAATGAAATCTGAATCAAAACTAAAAGGATTATTCCTTCCGAGTATACAAATATCAATGTTAATGAATAGATGAGTCAAAGGTCAGATTAAAAGGTAAACAGTAGGGTGTATCATTTTCATTTTGATGTAACTTTGAACTAAATGTTATAATTTAATCGGTAATTTTTGTTAAGTATTTAATTTTTATTTCTCTAGTTATTTATAACAATAAAGTGTTTGTAAGTTAATAAAAATAACTAGTGATTTAATTTTTTTTAATAATTAGGGGAATAAAACTAAGGTTGAAACATTTTTGCTTGGGTGTATCAATTTCACTTTGAGCCACTGTATATATATATTGATATATTGATATGAATGAAAAATTAAGTCGATCGAGTTATTTTCCTTTACATAATGCATTAGCACAGCAAATTTAAACAATTTTTCTTTTCAAAAGTCGAGTCGCGATAAAATAAATCACATTATTCAATAAGAGGTTCAAATGACACATAATAAATAAATAAATGTCTCAAAAACTCCTCACCTGAATAAGACGCCTGCAAAATTGTCTTTTTATATATGACAAGTTTCCAGAATATACCTTTGAATTACGACAATCTAAGAACACAGATAGGTAGAGAGTGAGTGAGAGAGAGAGAGAGAGAGAGAGAGGGAGAGAGAGGGAGAGAGAGAGACTGTCGTACACTATGCGGAAAGGGAGAAACCAGTTCACCCCCTGTAGCCATGCGACTTTTGGACCTCGGCCAATCCCTCCCCCACTCAGGTCCTGATACATATTTAAACCTCACCCCCACTCCCTCTTCACCCCCGGATACAGTAATCCATCATATTATGTATTTATTCCGGCTGGGACCCTCTCTTGAACCGGCCAACTTTATTTACAGGCATACATCATGGGCGCGCACCTCTCCACCATGGCCCACTATATTTCAACTGTATTGGAGAGGGGTGGGCCGAGAGAGAGAGGGTGAGTGAGTGAGGGTGGCGTACTGCTAGCCTGGGATTTTTCATTTCACTTCCCCAAACATCGTCCTGGTTTTCCTATGAGGCTGCACGGCCCAGATTCACTCACTATCAGTTTTACCTCCTTCTCTACCAAATACAGGGAAGTAATTGTATGAAGTCAATATCGGATGTAGTTATCAATGTTCGTTAACTGTAAAACATCAGAGGTGCAAGGGAACAGAATAAAAAATCTAACTGTCCCAGCCGGGACTTGAACCTGGATCTCCTGCTATCCGGGCCGGTGCATTTTCCGACACCGGAGGTTAGACTTTCGACACTATTGAAGGGGAATTTAATAGCTTATCAAACTTGTCTCGGTAGCATAAATGGAAAATGCACCGGCCCGAAAAGCAGGAGATACTGGTTCGAGTCCTTGCTGGGACAGTTAGATTTTTTTATTCTGTTTCCTTACACTAAAAATCGTTAAAATTTACGTTGGAATAAATACCACAAAAAAAAATACTTATGGAGTATTTTCTGCTCAAAGGGTTAATATGCATGTAATCTCACACGTTCAGGAGAAACGGGTATTAGGCATTTATTTATATTATTATTTTGAATAATAATAGACAAACCTGCAGTCAGTTCACATGAACTTTTGGTAAACTTCTTGAACCTAAGCTGATGAAAAGTGTTCAATGACATCAGTCTCATCATAGGCCTATTTTACCATGTGTATTGTGTACCTCTATGTAACGGGCATATTATGTATACTCCAGTACCACCCATGTACCTAGCAGCTATATGATCCTATCTTTCACCCTCTACAGGGATACATACAGTTCTGATCGAATCATCATAATTTTGTGATGTGATGTCCTGCCAATATATTTAAAAGTCAATATAACATTTGTATTGTGTTACCCTGAACATGTAAACGTTTTAGAAGTTCTGATCGAAACAATATTTTTAAATATTATTTGCAATGTGATATATCATTGAAATTGAATAGAGTGTGGAGAAAAAATACATAAAAAAATGCAGCAATTCAATAAGAAATTAAAAATGTCTCTTGTGATATCAGGCAATTAAAATTTAAGAGAATTTTTTAGAAAACCTATGAAGAAATGCTGCATTTCAAAAAAGAGAATAATGTGATATCCTGCCACGGAAATTTAAGAGGATTAAAAATAAAAATCTCTAAAGAAATTCTACTAGTCATAAAAAAAAATTGTGACATCCTGCTACTGAAATTGAAGAGGATAAAATAAAAAATCTATGAATAAATGCTGAATGTCAATAAGAAATTAATAATAACTATTGTGTATAAGGTAACTAAAAGTTGAGAGGATTAAAAAAATATCTTTAAAGAAATGCTGAATGCTACTAAAAAATTTACCACTAAAATTTAAATGAATAAAGTAGAATCTACGAAGAAATGCTGAAATTCAATAAAAAATTAATATTAGTTATTGCGATGTCTGGGAATTAATATTTTGGAGGATTTAAAAAAATATATGTAATGTTGCATGTAATTAAAAATAAATGATGCAATATCCTGTCACTAAAATTTAAGAGGATTGAAAAAAATCTATGAAGGAATGTTGTACGCCAATGAATATTTTAAACTATTTTGTTGAAAAAAAGAAAGTTTTAAAGTGATATGGATATTTTTTTTGTCATATTTTGTCACTTTATTTGTAATAAGATGTCCCACATACTTTACCCAATATTATTGAGGAAAATTAAGTCAAATTAAACCAAATCGAAGAGAGTATAGGTGAAATTTGGGTACATGTCAACTAATTTCTTCTCATCTCTCCTAAACATTGACCTGAATGCAGCAAAGAGCTCATTGTCATTACAAGTCATGAGTGCTAGTCAGGCAAGTACAGTCTGCAAATGAGAAGATAGTAAAGTATTACCGATAAGAACATATCTCCTACTATACCATGTGTATACCGGTAGGTACTTCCGAATCTCAATTTCTTTTTATCAACCCAATCATTACAACTTATTCATCTGCGCATCTCGTCAACCAGTTTTAGTTTAAAACAACATGGAAATTATTTTTTGCAATTAAAAAATCTATATTTGTTAATAATTGTCTATAATCAACACATTGTCAATATTTTCTTTGCATTAATTCATTATTATAGATTTTCATGTATAAAACACTCTTGGTGCTGAATAATAAATTATGTACTTAATAAATATATCTCTCTCTCTCTGTGTTCTTCGATAACATTGATAGATTATCCCTCATAAAGAAAGTAAATAGATACCTTACCTATGAATAACTACTTTGTAAATTTGGACAAAACCTTTCATCAGGAAGATGTTTAGACGGAAAGTATAACGAATTTTCGACACTTGATTTATATTTAAAGAGCTTTATTAATTGAATGTTGTACTAAATTATCATGAAAATATTTCTGCTGATTATCAAAGAACTAATTTACTTTCAAATTTCATATATAAAAGAAACTTGATGAACAGTGGAATTTTTCTTTTAAGTATTTACCCGTCGAACACATATCATCTTATTAACTTATTCAATATTATGTTTCCATTGTTAATATACACATTTACTTCGCTCTGAAGTCAGTTTACTTCTTCAGTTATGTAATTTATATATATAAAAAAATTGGTATCCATTAGATGTTTTGTTCTTCAATATCTTCGAAAGTATGAGGTCGTAAAACTACCATTCTTAGATATACCAATCGAATATAAATGTTAACATAGCACATTAAGCGCAATTTTTGTTAACTTTACTTTAAATTCTACTAGTAATGATAGAATTAACGCTTTTTCAATTTGATTTTTACCAATCCTCTCTTGAATCATACTACCTATTTCAGCCATTAAGATATATGCAACCAAGAAATAAGGAAATGTGTCTAGTGTAAGTAAGACCCATTTGACTAAATTATCCCTGATCAAAATAAATAAAACCCTCAAATAACCTCCTCTTTCTTGACTTGTGATTCCCTCCTCTCACATCTTCCTCCATCTTCAGATCGCGTCTCCTAGCAAGCCGAATCCTCCACAAATCTGGATGGCTGAGCGAACGGAGTTACTTGTAGTTCCCTGAGATAGCGAAGTTTCTAAAGTATATGTATACCCCCCCGTCGAGTGTAAGTAAGACCTATTCGGCTAAATTATCCCAGATCAAAATAAATAAAACCCTCAAATAACCTCCTCTTTCTCGCCTTGTGATTCCCTCCTCTCACATCTTCCTCCATCTTCATATCGCGTCTCCTAGCAAGCCGAATCCTCCACCAATCTGGATGAGTGAGCGAACGGAGTTACTTGGAGCTCGCAGCGATGAGCCGGTTGAATCTCGTAAGATGTCCTCCACTAGCAGGAGACCAATCTATTTCCCAATAATTGAACTGAGTAAACCTATTTCGGGAAGCTATTTTCTTCTGCAACCTTTCTTTTTTTTTCCTCTCTCGTTTTTTTTTCTTTTTTTTTCTTTCCTTTTTTAATTAAATTCCCTCTACCTGGTCTCGAGGAATAATTGAGGCGCCCGTCCCAAAGGAGGACAGTCAAAAGTGAGAGAGAACGCTTCGATCACTGACCCTTCCTGCCATCTTGCCCACATTCCAATCCATTAAGTCCTTTCAATTGTTAATTGTGGGAAAAGGGAGAAAAAAAAGAAAAAAAAAAAAAAAATTCGGCTAGGAGGGTAAACTGGGAAGAGGATTTTTCTTTTATTTTCCGACTTCCTGCGGAGCTAGCTTTGGATCCCATTTGCGAAAGCTAAAGTGTTGCTCCATTCAGAGGAATCGTTAGGAGCGCGCTTTTCAAAATGGATCCCGACATTAATTATCATTAGCCGTGTAATTAACCCCGCTTTGTTTTCCTTCTATCCGATCCAGAAGAATTTCTTTCCGACTGCGAATTCACAATTGCCTGAATTTTAATTATATGGCGAATTTAATTATTAACTTCCATGTCAACGCATGGACCTTTCCGTCAAGTTTGCGCTGCCTCTTGAATCACATTTTGTAATTTATTCTCGGCATAGTCACAGATATAACTATATAAGATATTTGACGATTAACAAGAAAATAATTTATGGTCAACACTAGGGATAAGATATTTTCTTATTATATTCAGTTACAACCGGTATATCTATTATTTTTATGATGCCTTATTCTTTCATTTGTTATGTAATTTTTTTTAAATTATAAATTTATTTCAAGTTCAATATTAAGCATTTTTTATAATAATTTAGTGCAATATAAAACTGGGGCCCTATTACAAAACTGTTCACACACACACACACACAAACTTTTATTCTTTATTAGATATCTATATAAAGATTAATCTTTTGTATGTTTTCAAATATCAGGGCACATAAGCAAAAAACAAAATGGTTGATGCTTTTCTTATTATAAGGTATTTTATGTAAGTTATATTTTAGTTTTTAGTGCATTCCGAAGGAGTAACTGACGTTCTTTTCATGACAGGTTTTTTAAAAATGTTTTCGAAAATTTCTCCGATTGTAACTACTAGTTATAATATTATAATATATATGACACACTTACACAGTCTGAATATAAATATATATATACATGCCTTTCATTCGTGCATTATAGTAATAGGAAGTAGATTGTGTAATACTTTTCGTATTAGGTAAGTAATAAGTCTCAAGGAAATACATGATTTTAAGACTGGTACTATTCCAGTGCTCCAAGAAGCTTGGAATGTATTTTTTGAACTGCATTCGTCTAGGTTTTAAAACAGATTAAAAAAAAAAAATAGTTGAATTTATAAAGTAAGTGTTTTATCCAAAGATGATACCAGGACATCTAATCTCAACCCCCGAGTAGCCTACAATCCTTGATGCAAATTCACTTTGAGTCTGTTATAAATCTAGAAACTCCATAGCTGTCCAACACTTCCTCGGATGGCAAATTTGGCCCAGATTAAGCCTAATTCAATTAGATTTATTGTGTATTTATTCAAATAAAGGCCTTTATCTATCTATTTATTAACTCAAATAGATAGATAGATAAAGTATGAATTTTCTTAGTTGTTCGTTTGAGTTCTTGTTGATTATTTTGTAAAATGAACCTTCTTAATGTCTTCAATATCTGTTCCGTATTTTTGTAGGACAGAGCAAACAGATAGGTTTAAGAATTTTATGAAAGAGAATATGGTATAAAATAAAGGATCACTTTTCACTTCACTAATGCGTCAGGGTAAAATAAATATTGGTTGCTCAACGTTTCAGACCTATATTTATTGGGATTGATTTTTGATCTCCCAATAGTTGGAAATTTTGTAGAGAAATCGAGTATTGAATGTTTAATATAAAACTGTTTTGGAGCAAAACAAAGAGTAAATGTGGGAAGGGAAAAGAAGGGAAATTTTGAAATGCTTTGGAAGTTGAAATTCTCCATATTTTCGCCATATCAGACTCATACTCTGCCAACTGTAGAAGTATAACCTTTAGGGGTGTTATAATTTCTACAGCTTTTCTTGGGTTGTTCTCCGGCATGTAAGGGATTTCGAGTTCTTGTTTTTCATCTGTAAGGATAAAGTACTTCCATGTTTATTGTATTGTTAAAGAATTCTTCGCTTAAAATGAAGTCAATTGTAAAATAAAAAGTATTATTCTACGTCAGCTGTGAAAGGTATATTGTTAGGTAAATATGTTTTGAAGGTTTACTAAAAGAAGCAATTATTGGTTCATTGGGGCAGCACATGCTCTCTGACAGATTTGGTACCGATCGCAAAATGGTTGGTACAATATTTCTGAGCAAATAAATATAAAGATTCTTCCAGCCTTAGTTCATTATTTGAAGGGCTTCTTGAATAAATAACATCTTCCTTGCAACCTGAAACAATCTAATTCTCCCTAAGGGATGAGGAGGAATAACATCGGTACTAATACTGCCACAAAAACAATTGTTATCCATAATTTACTGGAACATTATCATACTTTAATACATGTTTGTATAGGGGTTGGATGATTTGTAGTCTGGAAGGCGAGGATTTATCGGAGCTAATATATTTCATACGTGGCTGTATGTGTGTGTGTGTGTTGTCTGGTGAGATCGTGTACGTGTGCAGTAAGGGTGCGAGTTATCTGGGTAGCTAGCTGTCCCGTGGTAGCTCAGCGGACATATTTCAAGGACTTTTTACGGGGGATGGCGAGAGAGGGGTGAGTTTGCACACACCTATCTCTACCGATCCCTGCTCAACAACTTTTGCTCCTTCCTTCTCTCACTCTCTCTTCTAACCTTCTTCTTGCCTGCTATTCTCTCTTCTTTATTTTCGTCTAACTTATATTTTCTAGATCACTCATCATCCCTGCATTTTCCACTCCACCCTCAACACAATTTCAGTTCTTGACTTGTCTTTCACATTTTCTTTCACCCGCTCATCCTTTCTCTCACTTCTTTACCTTTCTTCTTCCATATATCTGGCATCCCTCAATTTTTCGCTCCACATCTATGCATACTATGTTACATCTTCTATCCCCCAATCATCTATTTTTCACTAATGTATCTTCTCCCTCTTTTATTCTTTTTTATCCCACCTATCTGTGATCAACCTTTGTCAATGTACTATCTGTCTGACCCTCGTCATAATAACACTCCCTAACACATATCAAATCTCCCAACTTCTCTATTTCCCATAATTATCTTTTCTCCCATTACTCTCCTTCCTCTTCTTCTTTTAAACCTTTTTCTTTTCTCTCTTTTATTCCTTGTCCTTTACTACATAAAGGATGTTGTAAGAAGTTGATTACACTATTGTCATTTTTTCTATTGACAGTAGTGTAATCAACTTCTGTTGGATCCTTCCAATATTTCATTAAAATTCGTTTAACGAATGACAGTTAAATTTCCTTAGCTTGCCCTTTCCCCCAATAAAAATTATCTCTTTGCATTTATTTCGGCGGAAAAAACACACAAAAAGTGTGGAACTAAATATATTTCTCAGCATGAATCATCTCTAATTCAAAAAGTGTAAAAGTTTATCTCAGATTGACCAATTAGACCATACAAAAAAGAAATAAATAATAACAAAGGTAATACTATACCTTACATTTTGGTGTGTATTGGTGTAGTTATTATTAAATATATGATTTGTAATATTTAAAACTCCACGATTACCACAATTTCTGAGAGCTTTCGGAATAAAAAGTAATTTAGCCATATTTAAATCTAAATAATATTTAAAAAAAAATTATATTGTACTTAAAACTAGATAAAATAAATTTGTGTAATTTAGTGATGAAGAATTAAAAAAAAATTAATAAATTTAGAGACTTCTCATACCATAACAACACAGAGTAAAAATTTGCCGTTCAAAACTTAAATATTTTAAAATAAAGAAATGCTTTCAAATACAAATACAGTATGAAATGTACAGTTGAAATAGCATCTTAAATTTTACTACCCGAGGGGAGAAATGTTATAAAATAATATTCTCAAATTAGGTTCAATTCTCTCCAACACTTCTATCTCATAGGAAGAATATAAGTGTCCTATTTCTGTCTTCTAGGGAGCTTCAATTTCGCAGACAATTCCACTATTATTGCNTATATATATATATATATGTGTGTGTGTGTGTGTGTGTACACACCTACACCACATGTGTTATTTTTTTCTTTTTGAGTGTAGTGAACACACAAAAAAGAAAAACTCCTGGCTGAGTTAGTAGTAGTAGTCCCTACATACATCCCCGATTTATTTATGTGGGCACCACTCCACATTTATTCATGTTCGGTCCATGTCCACTATGATTTACTTATTTTAAGTGTAATGAATGACAAAATCAGAACTTTAGACCAACCTTCCTTCAAGTTAGGCTTGCCAATTTACAACCATATTTCACAATAAACCATTCACTCCAAGCAATATATTTTAATGTTAAAATCTTGACTTTTTGCATGTTTCTTCTCGTACTACACTTATAGCTAATGCCTACAAATGACATGACTCATTTATAGAAAAATATGGAAACTACTCAGTCAAAAAATGTTTTACCAAGTGTCCATTTGTCTCGAGTGTTTGATATTAAGATTTAATTAAAGCCAATTCTTAGATAATCAAAGTTATTTAAAATGTGTTATCAAGTACTAATAAAAATTTAATAAAATGGTTTAATTAATGAACAGTACTTAAAAATTAGGATAAAAATTTGCGTTTGTAGATTTTTCTGGAGTGTTTGATATGTGTACATTCGCGCTTGATGCTCCAACAATAGTCAGCCATCATATGTACGTCCCATCTACCTTGATGCGTTGCTTTCATGACCCTCAAATCTTGATGGAAACGCTCACCCTACTCATCACTCATGTGCACCATATCCTTATTTCCCTTTTTCCAAAGATGGAAATTCATTGAAAACTGGCACGGGGACTTCGTCTGAATGCGGTACTGGGCGTATAGCTGACGGTAAACTAGGATACTCTATTTTACATTTGTTTTTCTTGTTATATCCCGATGTTTATACTGTACAAAAGTAAAAATCACTTGAATGATCTTTGGGCTCGCGCACAATCATAGGTATACCAAATGGAAGCTTTATGAGGTTCCTATGCTATATCTTGATCACCAAGTTTCACATTAAAATAGGCAAAATATGCTTGTCTGACAAATGTACTGATATTTGTCCTTTGACTGGGAATGGTAAAACTGCCACATTTATAACGTGTAGGAGGAGAGGTAGCCATAAGGAAACGTTTCAGTTCAGACACTTTGTACTTTCGTAACGAAATACTAAAAAGTGCTTACCGACACACAACGTTTCACCACAGTATGACAGACGTAATTAAACAGGCAGTTCAAGACCAGCATGCGCCACACCCACATAGAAACCGAAGGTGACGTGATAGAAGAAAACTAAAAATAGTTTTGAAACTAACATTCCTAATTCTATAAATAAAAAAAAAACCAAAAAAAAAACAGCTAAAAAATCTAACTCAACATAAATTTATTTTCAAATTGTACCCTAGTGTTATTTATTAAAAATATTATCGGAACTTTTCCTATTCTGCCTATGCTTATATATATATTATTTTTTATATATTTTTTTAAAAATTAAAATAATATATCGAATTCAGTACGTATGCCTCTTAATGCTAAACATGGGAATATGATTTTTTTA
>KZ808905.1:100273-118840 GCA_000696205.2 Oncopeltus fasciatus
AAAAATCTCTCTTTTACAACTCTCATTGTCTTTTCAGCCCTGAAGAAGCCATCACATGATGTGCGAAAGCTCGGCAAATAACAACACTTTGACACGGTCCAACCCGGAAGAAGAAACGGTAAATACATCTGACGACCGTTGAAGCATACGTGAACATATTTTAAAATTGTATTAATTATAGATAAGGAAAATATTGTATATACCGTATATTACATATTGTATTTGTTTATTAATTAGTTTTAATGGAATTCAATTGTAGTTTTGGTATGTTAATTTCACAAACATGGCTCTAGCAATTGACTTTTGCGAAGGCACGAAACTGGCGAAGAGAGCAATCCATGATAAACATTTAGAGAGCGCTACTGTAAGAGATGAATGAGCGTCAGTGGACGAGGGTGTGGTGACGAAGACTGTATTTGGAGTACTGCATGTGGCTGGGAGTACTGGGTGGGCCCGCTATCTCTCGCACGGCAGTAGTGGGTGCAGTGTTGTAATCCTTTGGGGCTTTGGCTGACTTTGGCGAGAGTTAAGTTACCCCAAGCGGCTCAGCTTCCCAAGTCATCCCCTCGTCTTAAGGGATATAGAGCGGCCGGCTCAGCTTCTTATATGTCTTCTTTCTACCCCTTCCGACTGAAACCTGAATCCAGTCCGGATGGTTTGGAAAATAAATATATATATATAACATGTACTGTTCTTAAAAAAGGAATTTGTATTCTAAGTTTTCTTTGATAACAAAAAACAATTGGCCTCCTGTTGGCACTCCATGAACCATTCAATTGTAAGGATTTACAAAGTTCAAAATACCCATTGACACCATAATTACAGGGAACTTGATGAAATTTTCACAAGGACCTTCGTGACACTTCGTGTCTCTTAAGATCCTGAAGTAAAATACAATAAATAGACGAAAAAAGACTGAGATTATCCTCTCATAGGTTATATAGGATAACTGCACTTCTATAAGTGGAGATATATGGATTCTATAATCCATGACTGCTGAGGGCTTCATTGACTTTTTTATACCACCAAAATTAATATTCCTTTATTTCTGAACAAACTTATACTTGCCTGGCCAACCTGTTCCATTGGGACAATATTTTGGAATTCTTCCCAAAGTTTCTAAAACCAATCGCTACACAGTTTTATGTACGTCCAGCTTTTCCAATATAGGATCGGTGAAGACATGCTGGAACTGTTCCAAAGTTACTTCATGGTTCTTACTTGATAATAACTTGATTTCTATTATGTGTCTATATAATTTTAAGTTATTAAACTCGTTTTTTACCCCCTCACTTTTACTGATACTCTATCGTTCTTGTTGCAGGTTTCCTGAAGACGGGCGCCCGAGGTTCAGCGCAGGGCAACTTCGGACTCATGGACCTCGTGGCTGGACTCCACTGGCTGAGGGAGAACGTGCCGGCGTTCGGCGGCGATCCGGAGAGGATAACCTTGATGGGGCACGGCACGGGGGCGGCCTTAGCCAACTTCATAGCCGTATCGCCTGTTGCGAAGGGTAAGGGCTCTTCCACATAGATCCCTAGGCTTAGGATCAAATCCCTCTATTTAGCCATACACGGATACATCAACCAGCTCTATTATGATAATACATAATTTTAGTTATGTATTACCATACACTTTCGACTCTGACATGTAGGTGTGAGCGCGAAATTATTTAGTTTAGTCTTTTATGTAGTGCTGTTAGATCAACATTCGCGTTATCAAACAATATCCAATACTTGGCATTTCGTATATATATTTTTCTCTAACTGTTGAGCGCTTTTAGAAACAGTTTTTTTTTTTTTCCAAATAAGCACTCAATTTAGAAACAGTGATTCCATCTTCAGAGTTCACTAACCTTATTACAAGTACTGTCACACNTTTTTTTTTCTTCAAATAAATGGTATATACCGCGGATCCAGATTCAAGATAACGGATATTAGGGCCATAGCAATTGTCGTAAAAATTTTCTAAAGACTCTACTCCAAAATGAGAGGAGAAGATCCTTGTTGAGACCTATTCTCTTCAATTTCGCTTTGAAACATTTAAAGATATCTACAGATATCTACAGCTATCTACAGATATCTACTATTCCCTATCTTGCTATCCTAAGGAGACTCGAGTTTTCTCACTCTGTTTCAACCCACTCGCCAGGATTGTTATCCTCAATGGATTCTCTTAGCACTCCTTCAATTCTGCGATTGTCAGATAAAACATACATGAGGCAAAGTTAAACATCGAATGAGAGAGATTTGCTAAATAAATATTAAGTAAACCGTTTATAAATAATACATTTTGGAGTTTGAAGTATTTATAAAAATTACATTATATAATACTAAAAAATTTCGGTACACAACAGATAAAGATTAGTTTTCTTGAATTAAGAGAGCCATAGCGTTTAATGAATAATTTTTTATGTAATTAAGAGAGGCTTATTAAACAAATGGGAGATGAACAAGAAGACAAAAAGTCTATTGTTTATTATGGTCCACGTCCTTTTCGGAAACATTGGTCCTTCTAAAACGCCTTAATCAAAAACACAGAAATTAGATTTTTAGGAATGCTGGGAGAAGAAACAATGAGAGTCTACACAATTAGGGCGAAACCAGCCGACGACTAAGCTCACTCTGTGACCTTTTGCGTACGAAACCACGGGAGCCAAAGGGAAGAGAGAACACCGTAGACGCAAAACTAAATGGGAGGTTGAAGTCACTGAAGATTTCTAAACAAAAACCCTTCAATAGAATGAAAGATAGCAACTAGTTGTAGGCTGACAGGACTGGCTCTAGAGACTTACGCCTAAATCTGCATGGAGCGACTCACCAAGGATCGAATATGAAGATGAGGATGAAGCATGAGAGTAAAATTTGAAGAGATAATAAAAAATAATACACGATACTATTTGATTAATCCAAAATAATGATATTTGTTTAGCCCAATTAATATCATATGTTTGATTAAAGTTTTTTTAGCCAAATGTGAAAAATTTAGCTGTTGAGATGGTTCTCTTGACATATTTATTGAAAATTTTTTTAAATGTTTTTTTCCATTTTCCAATAATTCATAGTTTCATTCATATATTTAGTATTGCAATCTCTAAAGTACGTATTAAAAAAGTTAGGATTTTATGAGTTACAGGAAGAACAGGAGATAGGACGAAGAAGAAAATGTTATGTCTATGGTACAGGCAACTTTTGGTTGCCTTTTATAATGTGTTCCATTCCTTTAAACCCAGAATCATTTTTTTTTTTAGTCCACGTTCATAGAACACAGATTTATGTTTCTCTTTATAAACTCGGCTTTACATAAATAAATGTAAAAAAAAAAAGAAGAAAAATAAATGAGTTCATTGTTAAATCAAATTAAAGGCAGTGTGGGAAATAAAATTACTTGGAAAGCTCACATTCAAAAAAGTGACTAAACGTAAACTGATAATTCTTCTAGAATTTTGAGGTCTCTATGCAAGAAGAAGGGGCTAATATACTGTTCTATGAAAAACTGCGCGAGAAATAAGTTTGTAAAACTTACCCCTCGACACCATCTGTTAAATATTAATTAGAACTTATTGACTGAATACTTGTGAAAAAGAAGACTGCATTTTCAGAAGGGTATGAGGGAAGTATGGGACGAGCGCCATTATGACTGCCATCTAACGACTGAGTCTGTCAACTGCACACGAATCCCGTCAGCTTCCACTTGAAGTTTTAGGATCTATCATTTGCAGCTAGCTCCCCCCTCACCGAAAAATCGAATGACTCTTCTGCTGACCGTATTAACTGGTCCAGATGGAAATGTCAGACCGGATAAAAAAAGTTTAAACGTAAACGGCTGGAAAACAATCTCATTCCATTAAATGAGAAAAAATAAAACTTGGAAATTCAAAACGTGGCAATGAATGGAAAAGTAGGACTGTTGTAATTGAGTGAGGGATAAGAAAGAGGTTGCCTCCACCGTACAGTTTGTAGAAGGAGAGGTAATATAACAGCAGGGGTGGGTGAGGGGTAAGATAACCTGGTCAGGGGTTTAGTGCCCTAATCCGGCGACAGAGGGAGCTCCAATTCTTCCTGGACCCGTCTCTATTAAGCCCCTACTAGAGAGAGTGTGTGTGGAGGGGTTTTTCTTTCAGCAGAGGTAGCGAACACTCTCTATCGGCTTCCCTCAAAATGGACGACTAAAAAGAGTCTCTTAAGTTCAGTAGGTATAAGGTATAAAATAAAACTACATTTAGGATGTATTCAAGAGTAATGATGTACTGCATGGTATTAATTTCTAATTTCTTTAAGAAAAAGTTAATATCGTAATAAGAATAAGGCTTATTTAGGAAGTTATTTATAATAATGTATCATATAGAAATAAAATAGTAATATTATAGCAGTTAACACTCAGGGAAATGAACTTACTCATTGATCCATTACGTTTAGTTGGGGTTAGGTCAAGGTTGATCCAAACAAAAAATACTAATTAAAAAAATGTATTTTTTTAAGAAGATTATCTGCCAACGAAACATTGTAACGTTACATTGTAAGCCTTCTTAAGGGCTTCCAATCATGAAGACGTCTCTCGTCCTCTCTGGACGTCCTGTCTCTAAGTTCACATTTTCATGACATTCAAATTTTTATATTTGTATTTTTTTTTTTTTTGGATCTACCTTGACCGAATCCCAACTAAAGTCATCTAATATTTAATGAACTATGTATTTTAAATTTATCTCTTTGCTCCCTTCATTTGTTAGCTGTGATTGTTTTTTTTGAAAATGACACATCTAGAACTTGATGTTATTTACTTTTATATCTGAACATCTGTAGTGAATAAAGTAGAAATGGGTTTCTGCCCTGCGCTATTCTGCTCCCGAAAGAAATATATTTCGAAAGTGGAGCTTTTTGCAAAATGGTAAAATTTGATCACCGATTCCTCCAGAAGTGCAGAAGTGCTTAGAGAGCTTTGTAATCAACAATACAAAACTGATTATTCGCGAATAAAACTCTGCCACTAACGAACGACGGTCATCGAAAGGTTAATTGAGCCATTTTAATTCTGCGTTAGAGAACACTCCTTCTTCTCAGAGTGAGATTAGTCTGGAATAATTGCTGGCAATATCCAAACAAAACAAAACGGACATTTGATGAAATTCGCAGCCGTTCTGCTCTTAATAGTCGTGCTGTTATCAATGGAATTCTGACTCTTATCACCTACCTGAAGTAACCTTTATTACTGCTCTCCATTGAGATTTAGTTTATGTTTTATATTTATTATTGTTTTATACTTTTTTTATTTGTAAAAATAAAAACCACATTAGGATTAACAGTTCTTTTTGACCAAGAACAGTCATAATAAACAAAAATAGCTGTTATGAGTTAGAAAATTTCTGTTCATAAAGGAATTATTGTATAGTCAGTCTATGAACTAAAAAGAGGAAGCATACATTTATTGTTTATTTAAATCGTATAGGGAGCCAGAAAAACAAACAAACTCTCTATCTTAGCTGGGAACCCGTGTCCCCACGGGCGGGGACGCTATTTCTGACTGTCATACTGAAGTATGACAAATCGTCTTGTACTCGGAGGAGCTAAAATTGCTAGCTATTTATTAGACTCTTGTTTTGGCAAAGGGCTACTACTTGAGATTGAAATTATGATAATAATTGTGGTAATGTAATCCCACATTTTAGTATTAATTTTACTCGTACAGGGAGCTACAAAAAAAAAAAACAACTCTACCTCAGCCAGGCAACGAACGAGGGTCTCCCACTTTTCGGGCAGGTGCGTTAACCAACTACGGACCGAGGGAGATGAGAATCATTTCCAGTTCTCCACTCTTCACTTCATTCCGAGTCTGACCACCAATTATGACGAATATATCGTCTTGTACTCGGAGGAGCTAAAATAGCTAGCTATTTATTAGAATCTAATTTTAGTAAAGGGCCACTACTTGAGATTTTTAATTTCATTTCCAAATTTCATTATTAATTTGACTCGTACAGGTAGCCAGGAAAAAACCGTCATGCATTTATTGTTCTCTGATATATTATTAGTGGTATTTCCATTACACCCATCTACATCTATCTTATCGTCTTAACGCTCAGCAGGAAATGTTCTAAAGATGACGTTATCAAGTCGGATGCTTCTTTGGCATTTGTTGGAATCCACTTAAGCCGGAGGAAATGCGGGCTTTAAGGAGCGGAATTTAGGGTCGTGCTGAGAGGGAGTCTTGGAGAACGACTCCAGAGACAGAGCAATTACCAGGGAGTAGCTCCCCTGGAAAGAGAGTCTTAACTCCAGGCCTGAGCTTCTCCCACACACACACCATTCCCGGATCCCTATTTTTGGTAGTTCCCTCATGTCTTGTATTAGTTAAGTTTCCTCGGGAGGACTTAACTGTGGGGCGCAGGAGATGCCTTCTCCCTCATACTTCGGGACCGATTTGCGGCTTGTTTGACTTCCACGGGCAATTCGCATGTTAAAGAAAAAGGTTTAGGGGCAGTAGCTGGGAGAGAATGAGCCAGCTTTAACTGGATCTCTCTCATTCATACAAATTAAGGGCCCAGTTACAGAAAGACGTTTACTGGAACTTGAAGTTACTGGAAAAGGATTTGATATAAGTCTCAACCACACTGCTACTAAATTACTAAATCTAACTGAAAATGTAAATTCTGTTTAAATATCAATATATTTCTAACGTAATAAAAATCAAATTTGTAAATTCTATTTGTATATATTACTTCTCCTTTAAAAGGATTACTTTTAACTGAGGGAGCGTGTTATCTGCCATGAATTAATAATAATAAAAAACTAAAAAAAAAAACTTTTTTTTTGTGGCTTCATTGTGTATTCCGTTTGAAACGTTCGTCAATAGATAAAGTATAAAAAAAGTCTGTCAAGAGAAAATTCTTTTAGCAGTTGATAAATTTATTTATATAAACTTTTCGTTATCATACTACACACTTGTAAAATATATATTTTAGCGATATACAATTTTTTTTGTATTATATAACTATACCATTTATCTGTGGTTTCCTATAAAAAATATTATTAGAAAAAATATTTAAAAATGTAGTAATTTTTACATCTCTAACATTTATGTTTAAGAAAGAAATATCTAAATATGTAGGTTTATCGTAAATTATTTTTCAACCCAGATTATGTGTTTTATTTAATGACAGTTTGTTGTGTCATTTACTTAGGGTTATAAGCATGTTTTTTCTTTTTAAATTTAACTTTTATTTGTTTTTCATTAAAAAATACTGTCAGGTCTTCCGCGAAAAATCGAATTCTGTTTGAGTATATATTTATATTCTTCATGAAACAAATAATGTAAGGTCGAATTTCAAAAAAAAATAATTTTGGGCCTAATAATGATCCCTGAAGCTCACCTCTGTACTGTTTAAAATCATTGTATTTGTTCCTTAATTTATTGTTTACTCCTATAAACTGTTACCATTTTTTTTAAATAAGAATATATTTATTGTGATTTATTTCTTCTTATGCTATGATTATACAATGATCTATTAGAATATTGTAATTCACCTGGTCAAAAGCTCTAGACAGCGAAAATTCCTATGAAATTTTTTTTCATCTCTTTTTCTAGCAATAATTGACTATTTAATAATCGATTCAATAGAGTTTTATTTTTTCTATAAAAATACTATTTTTCACTATTCAATTATTTTATTTTTTCTTTATACTCACCATCAATTTTACAGTACGAATAATTTTGGTATGGAGTAGGAAAATCAAATTTATTTGAGTAAATTTTCTGTTACAAAATCCAGCTATTCACGATAGAACAATGTTGCGACTTTCATGATAGATCTCTGGTCCAAGATTGGGGATACGAAAAATATGGTCCGTTCAAAATCGTCCACTCTCCACTCTCGGATAAGTCAGGAGGTATACAATTATTAGCTAATTTTTTTTTTTCATAATTTAAGATTACTTTTGCAATTCTTCTAATAATTTTGTTAATGGCTTAAATCAGTCAAAAGGGAAGAGGGGTTACCAAAAAGGCCATTATTTAAAAACATAATATCTGTTAATATTAGCATTACAAAAAACAAAAAAAAAACAAATTAGGAGTAATTATGTGACCCTTACATTCTATAAAAATTTAAAAAAATATTATTTGAAAATATACAGAATAATAATAAAATGTATAACATGTGATTTTCATTTGTTGAAGTTTTATAAAATTTTACTTAAAACGCATTTTTAAGGAAATAATTTACAGGTGTAACTACGATAGACCAGCATGTCTCTCATTTTTTTTTCCTTTGGAAGAAATGTACAAAGCTAAGTATTTATATGTTCACATTCATATTTCTCTCCTTGTAAATATTTATATGTTATCACATTCATATTTCTCTCCTTGTAAATATTTATATGTTATCACATTCATATTTCTCTCCTTGTAAATATTTATATGTTATCACATTCATATTTCTCTCCTTGTAAATATTTATATGTTATCACATTCATATTTCTCTCCTTGTAAATTAAATTTCTCCATTTATCCTAAATCTGCTTTGCTAATGCAGCACTATTTTGAAGGAATTTGCCAAAAAAATTTCTCAAGCGCATACTCATTTGTTCTCCTGGTACAGGCTAAGTTAGGAATTTCAATATATTTTGGTTTGGGCTCCATGTAAATCTGCCACCACTTCTGCGTCATATTCTGTTTAGCGATGCTGTTTAGCGATGCTGTTTAGCGATGCTGTTTAGCGATGCTGTTTAGCGATGCTGTTTAGCGANTTCTCTCCTTGTAAATATTTATATGTTCACATTCATATTTCTCTCCTTGTAAATTAAATTTCTCCATTTATCCTAAATCTGCTTTGCTAATGCAGCACTATTTTGAAGGACTTTGCAAAAAAAAAAAAATTTCTCAAGCGTATACTCATTTTTCCTCCTGGTACAGGTTAAGTTAGGAATTTCAATATATTTTGGTTTGGGCTCCATGTATATCCGCCACCACTTCTGCATCATATTCTGTTTAGCGATGCTGTTTAGCGATGCTGTTTAGCGCATCGGTGTGCAGGGGCGTGTTGGAGGGTGCACCAAGCCCTCCTCCTCATCCCTCTTCCTGCTCTGGAAAAGTGCCTGGAAATAGAGATGGCTTCCCCTCGAAAGAAAAGCCGACGAAGAAAAGTCATTGTTCAACACTGATATTGAGAGAGCGAAGAAGCCTCGTCACTTTTTACAAGACTTGTAGTGATTGCTGGCCACCGTATTGTCTGCTTCTTCATTAGGGGAATCAACCCCCTCTCTCTCTCACCCAACCCCCCCCTCTCTCTCTCTCTCACTCTCTCTTCAAAATCTCAGTTGTTTCCTTGCTCGTTCTCTTTTTCATACACATTCTCTTTCTCCCTATATCTACTGTCTCTATCACTATCGCTATCTCTCTCGCAGCCGTTGTTTTTTTTTTTTTACATTCTCATTCACTCCCTCTCTTTTTCTCCTTCTATCTCTCTCTCTCTCTCTCTTGCTGTTTTTTATTTGTATCTTACTCGCCGTTTCTTACTTTCTCTTTCTCTCCTTGCACACTCATTAGCTATATTTCTCTTAAGCATTCTCCTTTTCACTTCTGTCTCCCTCTCTTACTCTCCCTCTGTCTACATCCCCCGCCCATGACTTTTTTTTTTTCTCTACAATATCCATCCCCTTTCTTTCCCCTATTTTTCATTATTCGTTTCCATAACATCCAACGCGATCAATGTCTCTTTGTTCATAAGATTTATAGATTATCTTTCAATTTACTATTATAATTTTTTTTTTTTATACTTTACTATTTATGGTCAATTATTTTAGCACTTTTGTGCTCCCCTCTCCTGACTCTTAAGTCCCCCCCCCACTCCTGACCCTTCTTCTTTTCTTGTTTTTCCTTTGTCATACATTGCTCATCAGCGTGTAATTCTTTCTTTTATCATAGACATAAAAAAATGACGGTTCCATAAGGTTCCGTTACCAGATCATTCTTTTTTATTTATTTTCTACATAATCAACATTAAAATTCAAAATCATAAAACTACTGAAAATGTAAGGTTATATGGAAAATTTGATTTAAAACATTTTTAAACGTTGAAACTATATGTATGGAGGTTTACTTGGAGTAAATTATTTTAACTCCCTTGAAGGGTGGAATATTTTTTTGTTCCAACAAAAGTTTATTAATGTTTGCTGGTCTAACAATACTGTTTTTTTATTTATATTGGAAAATAAGATTTTTAAAAATATTTTCATGTGCTTAGGGAATTTTATCCATTTGAGGTATTGAAATATAAATCTTACTTTTTATGAATAGATGCACTTTCATTTCAACGAAAGCTCAGTACTTTCGAATAATGTATTTCGATCCTCAGATCTCAGAAGACGAGAATCCTGAAATAGGTATACCAAAGACTAATATAGGGAAAGGTCTGATTTTGGATAAAGAAGAAAAACAGCGACGCAAAAATTGTTAACCACCAAAAATTGTTAGTGGTTGTAATATGTCAAAACCAAAACTTTTTACTGCTTTATTTTATAATTTTTCTTACTCAGTGATCCGTCATTTTTTTCCACAAAATTTATTTTAGTATCAGCAAGGAATGTTCTTACACGAAAACCCTATCACAGAAGGCAAAAAACAGAATCCATGAAATTTAAACACGTTATAATGACGTCATAAATTATTTAACTAAGGATAGGTTTGTTTCACCGATTCCCTAAAAAACTCTAACGATTTAATAGTTTAAATTATATATTTATCAAATCTGTGAGATTACATTTATGCACTCTATAAGAGTGTATCTTATAAATATATAAATATCTCTTTAGTGAGAGTGGAGGGTTACAGATTCATTAAATTAAGATGTCAGTATCTTTGTTTGTGAAAAAATTATACAGCATAAGAGGTAGAAGTTACTATTTTTAACATTTCCAATAAGTGATATACTAATATTTCTTGTCATTATTAAATATCCGACATATTAAACCTGAATAATTTCCAGGTTTTGTTTGACGTATAAACTGAATTTGATTTCTCCTTAAGACATCCTTACAGCAAATTTGCTAAGAAATCAGTAAAGCCGGATGAGTGCATTAATGGCTGAAATTTAGGGGGAGAATGAATGTCAATATTTCAAAATTTATTTCTTAAATTTATACAACATTTTTAAATCTAACAAATTTCAGCAAAAAAAAAAAAATTGTGGGGAAAGCATTTAAAAATTGAATTTCGAGTGTTGAGCTGGCCCACTTATTTCTGGAAAATAAGCGAAAATAGGTATTTACGATTTTCTTTGTAATTCTTTGAATGAACCCATTTTGAGGTTTCTTTGAACGAAATAGGATAAGAGAGTTTTTTTGGAAGGACCATAAATTATATTTGTTGTTATTTTAGTTATGACAGAGTTTATATAACGTAGGAAAAGGGAAAATTTAATTTTCTAATATTATCTTTATGCTTTGTAAAATTTTAGGAAAAAGACTGATTTGGAAAAATATTTAAGAAACTAGTACAATATCTGAGCAATTCCCCTACTCCCTCCCGGAAGGACTGGAGCAAACTTCACTGATTTTGATTATTAACCTTGTTGTCCTCTCCGACTCGTAAGACAAAATTCGTTATTCACTTTCGCATACTTTAATTATTATTGAAAAATGGAAAATTCACTAAGGCAGCCCTGTTTGATGGAGTAACTTAGAATTGCCATCGCAAATAACTTTCTGACTCCCCATTCTCTTCCCATGGACAAAACACCCTTTACATATGTTGAAACGTTGCTTGCTGTATCTTTGGGGTATTTATTCTCAAAATGAATTTTCTAAAACTGTTCTAGGACGAAATTAATGACTAGACACTCCGGATTTATCAAAGAAAATAAATGGAAGATACAGTTCATCACATGGCTTGGGGAGATTATAACCTTCATTACCTTCACAAACTTATAGCAGGAATGAAACACTTCCTATCTTCACGACTATATATATATATATATATGTCTGACTTCAGAATAGGCTTAGTTTAACTAGTTTCGTATATTATCAAATAACTTAACTCTAACTGGTAAGCTATTTGCAAGGAATATGTACAATTCTCTTAATTATTGTTGGAAAATCTCGTAAAGTGTAGTATAAACAATTTTGAGAGGACAGTTTACTACAAGTCACAGAACTTGTATTTATATGAAGTATAATTATGTGTATCGCCATGTTTACAATTGTTCATTAAAGTCATGATTGAGAACTACTGAAGGTTCACGGCCAGAAGGTATTCAGAATGGCTTTCGAAAGTTAAGTAGTAAAAACAAGCTTTCGTCATGTAATTACTATGTATTATAGGAATTATTACGTGGTATATTGAAGAGTTCTCTTAAGCTTCCGAGTAAGTTGTCATTATCCCTTCTCCAGAATCATAACTGCACGAAATGGATTCCTACTCTCAGTCTCTCTTTGTAATAAGTTATCAAAAGTGTTTTTACATTGGCACATAACAGTAGGCGTGGGATGTTGAATAAAACTCCCTTCTGATGAAGCCTTACTACCATATTGGCATCACCCTTGCAAAGAGTGATCAGGTCTGCTTCTTGATCAGATCTAGTCGTATACACTCAACTAGGGGAGTTATCCCATTGAAAAATAAATAAATAACAAAATAAAACAAAAATAAAAAAAAACCTATGGCCTTTCTCTATGGTTGAGGTTAGGACTAGTAACCTCGTTTTTGTTTCATTTAAGAAATCCTTTGAAAGCCAAATATGTAGAAGAAATATTTGTGACATGTATGTGTCCAGATAGTAAGGAATACAACTTTTCCTGGTAAAATTTGAATGGAAAAATACTCGAGAAAAGCAACAATCACAATAAATTAAGAGGTTTGAGGAATTTTTTTTATCGTGTATAAAAACAACAGATAATATTATTACTAATACAGATAATAATATTATGCCTAAAGAAAAGTGCGAGGAAGAATCTTGTACTAGAGAACGCAGGACGAAATGAATTTATTATTTAACAAACCATGAAACTATTTAAAATATTCTTTTCAGAAAAATCTACCATTATAGCGTCTCCTGAAATTATTATTTTTTAAATAATAAATTATGATAGGAGAGAAATTTATCATTTAAAAATATTCTGCACGTCCCACCATACAGTTACAAATTATAAATATTAAATTTTCGTATGATAAGTAGATCTTGTAGCTATCTTTTTATATATATATTGTTTTTGGGAAAAATCAAACAAAATGTATTCGTGCAAGTGTGAGAACTCTTATGACCCATGATAGATTATTCCTAAAACTGAAGGCTAGTCCTGTGATAAATATTGTATGAACTTTTCAAGGACGAAAAGCGTTGACCATGAATTGTCGGAGCTTCAGAAGAGAGTTTATACTCTCAGGAAATATGAATTTCTCTTCAGACATTGATCAAGTACATAAATGAATATTTTATATACTTTCTTCAATCGCAATCACCGCCTCCACCAATGCACTGACAAGGATTCACTTTTGTTCCCACTCGTCTTAAGAAAATTCTCAGTTATTTCTATTATATGTATATGCTTTGAGAAACTACATTTATAGTATTAAGGAATGATGACAATTTTAGTTATTACAAAGAAATTTAGAAAAATATATATATATACATGCACATCCATGATCATACACACACTAACACACGCGCAAGGTTATATATACTGGCTTCTGTTAAAATGCTTCATGCATCAAAAAAACTTTATGAATAAAATACTTCCTTTATTTTTGAATTATTTAGTATCTTATTCTCAAATATAAAATATATATTTTTTCAAATGGTGCTTTTGGAACTATCCTTGGTGATGTGTGTGTATAGATTAATTTGGAGCGTTTTTTTTATTTATTATTGACTTCCTGATTCTATGAAACTTAAAAACTCCACACTTGGAGTAGGAAGAGGATGTTATGATTATGATTTTACAGAATGATAAAAATAAATTACCAAACACTTAAAAAATGTACAAAATATAAATGTCAAGGAAATGGACGCACACACAAAAGTCTGATTGGACAGAGATGTACATTGTGATCGCTCCAGGAAGTTCCAGGGAAATGAGAGATAATTGTCGAACTGTTTTGCGGTAACACATTGCTAATTAGCCGTTGAACAATGGCTCATTCCAGTAAAACCTGACAAATTGTCCATTGGTAGGCTCCAGCATTGGATGTCATTAATTGCCCAGTATTGGAGGGAACGTCCATGTCTTGGAGTATTTGACGCTATCTTTCAAGCTCTTTCCCTTTTTCCTGCGGTTTTTGAACAATACTTGGCACGTTAAGACGTTTAAGAGATTCTTGTGTTGATAATGTCGCACATTACTGCTAGTTTTATATACAACTTATAGAATGTATGATGAGTTCTATCAGATGTATAATTATTTTTGACAAAACTCATTTTGAAATTTAATATTCATGAGAAATACTCTTCTTACTAATTAAATGACAATTAAATATATCTTCAAGTAAAATACAAATATTATATAAAACTGAAATAGACTATAATAATCTGTGACATAATCAACACAAGATTTTTGTGTATTAACATATCTCTTAGAAAAATCAGATAGCTTTTGAAAAGGTTGGATATTTATAATTGCGTCAAATTATCTAACTGACGGACATTTTCACCAATACTGGGCAATTAATGGAATTTACATAATTCTTGAATATGACATGGTTTAAATTAGAAGTAATATTTATAGCCTGACTCAAGTTATATAGGTATCTATAGGTTTGTCTTTTAAGACAAGATATGTCAAATAAATTGGATTTTTAAAGTGAATGAGGGAATATATGTTATTAAGACTTTACAGTTGGCAGACCCTCAAATGAACGTGTATTGACCACAACTAAGTTCACCTTAGGATCAAGGAGGTGTACAAGATTTCGATAAGGGGGGGGGGGGGTAAATACTTTCACACAGAAGATTTGGACTGGAACTTCTTCAAGGACAATGTTCAGTGACATTTTGTGGGGTTCACCTCCTGAGTACCCAGAGCAGAGAAGTGGACACGGCTGGCTCATCTTCTATTATTTCTTGGACATCAACAGAAGTTCTGAATTTCCGCTGTCGCACAAGGATTCTAGGGCTCCTAAATATAAGTAGGACTTTAAAAAATTAAATATAAACATTTTAAATTATTTCGAAAGTGAAAAGTACATTCATTTTAAACATTAACTACATTTTGAACAACCTAAATTGTTTTTTTTTTCTTTTCATGAACATTTATTTCGAAAGGATAATTAAAAAGATTAATCAGTTAGGAATGCTCCCATCCTATTCTGTCTAATTCAGTAGTAATTCTACACTAACTCCATCCAATAAATTTTTATGTAATCGAGATCTAATCAATTCCTCTTATATCTGATTAGAATTTAAGGGAGAAAAATTTCGACATAAATATACTACATACATAGATATATTAAGAAATAGTAATAAATGAAGATAATTATAATGATACTCATGATTATATCACAATCATTATCTTATGTTATTCTTTAGCAACAATAACTTTCAACATCTTCTTAAACCTGATTAAAAGTAATCTGTCTGATTAAAATTTAAATAATCCACTAAATTAATAGAATGAAAAAGTTTCCTCTAAAGTGATCAAGATTCTCTAAATGTACAATTTATTATAAATTCATTCGTGCACAGTTAAGTAACTTTCTGTCTCAGTTAAATGGATTAGGATTAGGATCAGGTTATAGGGCGATCAACATCATGGTTATTACGCCCTGACTATTGGGGTTTATCTAGGGTTAAATCTGTTATCCATTCATTTAAATGTTTTCCATTTTTTAGTGCTTGTTTACATTACGTTATATAGTACTTGGTGTGCAATAGGTTATATTCGTACACCCACCTACACACAAACATACACAAATATAGATACAAAACCATTTTAAAAACATAAATATTAAATTATATAGCTTAAAAAGTAAATTAAATCAGTTAAAAGGATGTTGACATTTAAAAAAATACAATAAATGAAGAACATTTCTATCTTTGAGACATACTCCGATACATCCACAGAAAATATGTCTATTTTAGTATTGAAAGTAAAGTACAAAAGTTTTTCAAAAGTTCTTTTGTTTTCCCGCTTTTTATACAGTTCAATATAAAGTATTTATTTTCTTTAATTACATAATTCTTTCTTTTTTTCTTTTTTTTTTTAATTTCTCTCCTTTTATTTTCAATATATTTTGAATAAACTAAATAGCATTCACTATGAAACTGCTATTAATTCTTTTAGGCGTTTATTTATATTTATATATAAATTTATTTTTTCAAGAATGATACACATCAATTTTATGATTAACGCATCTTAAGGTAAGTTTAACTGCATTAAATACACCATGTATATTGTTGGTGAAATGCCCCATTCTTCAACTGCCTTTACGATGTTACCATTTGCAATCATTGTTCCCTTTTTATTGTAAGATAACTCTTGTAGTACTAACCTTTATACTTTTTTTATTAGCCACTTACACTGCTGAAATTTGATATATCCTAGTTGTTAATTAGTTCTGTACATGTAACGGTGGCTATTCAATATCTTAAGAATTTTTTTTAGTGGTCGATGGATAATAATTAAAACATTGTAAACTTACATATGTTATAGTCAAAAGAGAAATATTTCAACAACCATAGGCAATTTTAAAGTTTTGCCGATCAACGATGTCAATCAAAATTCGTTCAGGAAAACGAGATAAAAAAGTAATTTGAGAATATTGATTGGCGGGTTGAAGAGGGGGATGAAGAAGAGTCGGGGGTGGAATGGAGGGAGCTTAGTCCCCGTATTACTGCGCCAGGAGGCCAATGATAATGCCGAAAACATGTTAACTCCTTTCCATAATTAAAGCCACCCTCCCTAACTTGCTGGGGGGCGGTAAAAACCCTCTTTAAATTCCCCCTCCACCTGTAACATTTCTATGTGCCAGTGTCCGGGATGGGGCTGTTCGCTCCTCCCCTTTTCGGAATACACAAATACTTAGTTCCCTAATAAGGCCCCACTATCCGCTCACAATAGCTTGCTAGCGTTCCCCGACCAAATGGTCTACAAAGTCAGCGTCTTATTTTACTTCTATATTCAAGGAAACCAAGCTTTCACAGAGTTAAATATTCATACCCATTACGTAGTAATTATATTTTATGAACAATGCAAATTATTTAAAAATTGCCATTTTCAATTACTTATTTTTCAATGATACTATTCATCCTGTACACTGCTCACATCCCTACCCATCCAAGTACTCTCTTAGCTCTATTTGCGGACGACAAAGCTATCCTATCCTCCCATCTCGATCCTAAGGAATACTAACATGAATAATCGCTAATACCTTTGTTATTATAATAGTTACACTTAATCCCAGAACCGCTTCCTTAATTTTACAAAAATACCTTGATACTCTTCATCAGTGGTGTAACAAATAGAGAATCAAAATAAATGAGTCCAAGTGCGTGCAGGTAAATTTTCAACTAAGGACAGATTCTTCTAATAATGTTACATACAATAACATCCCTACCATATACCTCTCTCTGATTCAGTCCGTTACCGTGGGTTCCATCTTGACTCACGACTTAACTGGGGCGAAGTTACTAAACTTGTGCGGTGCAGAACTCTGGGCTGCCACTAAGTCTTACAATATCCAACGAAGACAATCCAACGTTTTAAGAATGATAGCTAACGCTCCATATTATGTATCCAACTCTACCCTTCATCACGACTTTAATATTCCTTTTGTCAAAGATCTTAACTCCACCCGCTTCAAACTCTTCCATAGTAAATTCCAATTTCACCCTAATCCATAAACTCAATCCCTATCGTCCGTCTCCAATCCTTACAACCCTCCCCGACGACTAAAACTAAGCTAGCCTCGCGAGCTCTTGGGCCCTTATGCCTAAATTTACTAGAAATGGGGTCAATGAGCCCTTTCTCTAATTGAAGTGATTTTCATTTGTTATTATTATTATTTTTATTATATTTTCTTATTTAAATACGACGCTGACCGGTTTCTTCCTTTTCCTATAGCAATAGAACAACCTTTCACAGCCAATAGAACCCCATGGTCACCAAGATAAATATCTTTTGAAAAATTTCACAGTACGTAAATTTTTTTTATACTATATTCTTGTATAATAAAAAAGTAATATTAGGTAATATAAAGAACTTTGAGTGACATTTGGTCCACATTCATTCCAAATATAGAAGTCAAATTCAGAATTCGTTTCTTCTTTAAATCGTTGAATCATATTGTTTTTGTCTAGGTTAAGTGTGCTGGTTTACTTGACGTCTAATTTAAATTATCGCGATTATTTTTTTTTGTATCATGAAATTGTGTGTAGAAGTAAATTTATTTACATTTATTTTCTGTATTTTTATTTTATTTTATGAAATTCTCATATTACGGAATATAATTAAAAAGAGACTAGGAAATTCATTTTCCTTTGCTTTAATTTAATACCAATTACAAAAAAATATTGAAAAAATTTTAACAGATCATCACCGAGAGATGATAAAAACATATTTGGTTAAAAATGATACCTTATATATA
>KZ808905.1:123597-134523 GCA_000696205.2 Oncopeltus fasciatus
ATATATATCAAGAAGAACAGGTGAAATAGAGAGTTCAGTGCACACACAAGAATAACAATCCCACTTGTTCTTGATTGCTATATATACACTCGTGTCGTATTTTTAAAATATATAAACCGAATTTGGCATTTGATTTTTAGTTTTAGTTTTAATTATTGATTTTTCTTCAGATAAGAAGAATGGAGGAGGAGAGAAATGTTGGAAGTGGAAAACTTGCCATCTATTTTTCTTGTTAAGTTACGAATGTATATAGATTATAACAGGTGTAATATGTAATCTTTGAACGTTTATGTTTTTTTAATTACGGATGAACATATAATGGAAGAAATTTATGAGAAAGCTGCTGAAAAGGAATAGTGTTTTCCGAAACCTATATTCCCGGCAAGTCTGGAGCACCCTTGGATGACCACTGCTTCAACACGTTCGCTGTGGCATGGGAAATCTGCTTAGATTACGCATCTCCTGCGTAGCGGACATTTCACTCCATGTATGTGCGAATACTATGAGACTGACTTCGTACATATAGTTATTATGTTTCGAAACAAATCGAGAATAGGGCAAATTTAATGTCTCTTTAATAAACAAATGAGCCGAGGCTCAGGTGACATCTTAACTATTATTATTATGTGTATTATTCCTTTTTTGTCTAGTCTGCTATTTAGTGAGAAAATATAACCAAGAATTCTAAGATGATTTTAGTTGGGGTTCGGTCAAGGTAGATCCAAAAAACACAAATTTGAAAAATGTATTTTTTAATAAAGGATTATCTGCCAACGTTTTGGCTTACATTGTGAGCCACTTCAGGGCTCTCATGAAGATGAGAGAGGACGTCCTGTCCTTAAGTTCACATTTCCATGACTCGAATGTAAGCCGAAATGTTGGCAGATAATCCTTTATTAAAAAAAACTTTTTTTAAATTTGTGTTTTTTGGATCTACCTTGACCGAACCCCAACTAAAATCATCTTAGAATAACATCTACCGTCAACAAACTCTCCTTTTGAATATAAGCAAGAATATTTTCTGAGCTTAAGAGAGGAGCCACAGATTCTCAAGCAGCAAAGGTTAATGGCTCGAAAGATATTAACAATTTCAGACCAATTTCACTACTTCCAGTAATAAGCAATTTTCTAGAAGCCCTTTCTTCTTCTTAATTTCCTCTCATCTTTAAATAATTCTATTTTAGCGCAGGAATAGGTCCTCTTAGACGGCAGATCAACGTCTATCAAAATGGGGTGGCTGATAATTTGCATACTATCAGTCTTTCTCAAAGATACAATAAATTCATCCAATTAGGTGACTTTTGGATTTCATTTTAATGTTCTTTTCAAAACTTAAAAAAAAAAAAAAAATAGTCCGTTATTCTCCGGTGTGACCCACCAGTTCAATTCTCGTGTTAATGTATGTATTTATTCAGACTTTAATTTTCTTTTTTAGACTATGAAAGAAGGTGATATTTATTTATTTTCAAAATGAAAAGCCACCCAAGTATACTGTCCTTATTTCTCACCCCTAACACTTTCCAGTGCTACTTGAGACTAATAAGAATGTCGGTTTGTACTTGTCCTTATTCATGCCGTTTCCTGTATAGTTTTCTCTTTTGTTTACTAGTAATAAATAATATGATATTCAATCTTGGGAAAAAAAAGTCGCTTATCGCCATAATGTTTAATCTTTATATTGCTTGAACTGCGTTCAGATAAAATATAGGTTTGAATTTTAAACTCTTTTAACAATTTTTAGTGCAAGGGGACAAAATAAAAAAAATCTAACTGTCCCAGCGTGTAGCATAATTGGTATATGCACCGGCCCGGATAGCAGAAGATCCAGGTTCGAGTCCTGGCTGGGACAGTTAGATTTATTTATTCTGTTCCCTTGCACTAAAAATTGTTATAAATTATGTAGGATTAAATACCACAAAAATTTTTTTATAAAATTGAAACTCTTTTACTTCTTATTTTGTAGTTACAATTTTAAATAACAAAAAATCCTCAAATGACTTTCTAGAACGAGTATATGGTCTTCTAGATTGAGTATGTTTTTTCTTGTGGAAATAAACCTTGTAAAAAGTTTTAAATAGGTACTAAAATACTGTTTAATGTTGTGCAGGTAAAAATTTCGTTTGATTCGATATTGGTTGTTTGAAACAAAATTTTCTTGTGGAACAATTTGAGCTATACAGGGCTTAGGATGAAAGAAAATTGTTTTAAATCATAAGTGGATAAAAACGGAAAACCAAGAGTACGCTCATATAGTATAGTTATGTGGGTGGTAATGTCTTCGGATAGGTTGAAAAGAATAGGCCTTAAAATACTGCCCTGCGGAACTCCTTCTTTCACATAATAGTACTTAAGAAGTGTCTCGTACTTTTCAGAACTTCTCCACCGAGTTGTGCTGGTGAGTGGCTCCGGACTCAGCCCCTGGGCGCTACAGCGCGAACCCCTTGCCGTGAAGCGGAGGGTGGCCGAGCAGACCGGCTGCCACGGAGACCTGGTGGAGGAGGACCTTGCACCCTGTCTGAGAGGGAAGTCGCTTCAGGACCTTCTGGCGGTCAGACTGGAGCCTCCGAGGTGAGATCCTCTGCCTTTGTGTCATGCTTTGAAGCACTTTTACTTTATCAAAAAGTCAGTGAATTAGCGGTAGAAAATAATATCTCAATTGATTGATTAATATCTCTTTCTTATTATTTTATTACGGCATAGCTGCTCTTGGAGGTTTCTGTCTTGAGAACCCTCTTCAGACCAGAAGGGATATGTTGGCGTCATACATATTCTGATGAAGATAGCAATGCTTAGCCAAGATAAATTAATGAAGCATTAATTCAATTCAATTAAGAAGAAAAACCTTCAATATTTATCACCCGATTGAAAAGCTTCAAATAATTTTTAATTTAACAATTACCACTTTGATATTTAGTAAAATATTAAATATTTAATGTGACATTTTTAAAGATCTTACTTTATTTTAATTTTGGTTTTAAGACAGAGGTTCTCGATAACTATTCAAAAACATGGAACTGAACAAGAAATGATGTCATAGAAATAAATGTATTTATCACTTGGCTAGGGTGCAAAAAAGGCGTAAGCTATCTTGATGAACCTTAACACAAAATATTTATTTGCACACCATTTATTAGGGTAATGAAATGAGGAGCAAATGAAAAATTCCCATTTTCTCTCCCGGTTACCAGCTGCCTCAAAATGGAATACGTACATGGTCTTTTTGAAACGCGAAAAAATAAATTGTCCTTCAAATAAATTGGATTGTTTAAATATTTTTCTTTTTTCTTTCAATTAATCCAATTTGGGTTTCCGAGCTATCTTTGTGACACTCTTGACAATGCAATAATTCTTATTTCTAGACAATAGCAGGAATTTAAACCACAATGGATTCCTTCGATTTAGCCAGTGCCCATCCACACGATGAGTATTAATGTTTCTCCATATGTTATTGTATGTAGAATAATTTTATATATATATATATATATATGTTGTTTGTGTTTNAATATTTTATTCTTAAAATTTTAGTATTATTACTTAAGTTATTAAATCTTAAGTGAAGAGTCGATTACTATTTATGTCATAAAATTATCGTGGATAATAACCAAAAATTGAATTTATATGGATTAATTATTTCACCGTTTAAGAGTAATTTTATTTGTCCCCCCCCCCTCCACCAACCTATACCCATAAGTGTAGGGTTGTTTGTGTCTGCTATATGGAGAAACACCCACGTCATTGATTAGGAATTCGCGATATGTGCTGACACACATGTAAATCTGAACATTGATTAAACCCCTTTGATGTATAGGGCGCCCAAATTTTTTTTTCTTGTAATCTGCAATTACCGCATGCAATATATTTTTCAAGGAGGAGCTATACTTTGCTTAAAATAAAAAATAAAAATAAAATACGCGGGATTTATAACGTCACAGTAACCTAACTAAGAGTAGATTATAGGCTCCTGATACACTAAGGTTTTACCTTGCTCTTTAAGGATGTGATTTTGTTAGGGTTTGTACAAGGTAGATCTAAAAAAAGATAAAATTTCGAAAATGTGTAGTTTTTAATTATCTGCTAATGTTTCGGCTTACACAGCAAGCCATCTTCAGGGCTTTCATGAAGGCGAGAGGGGACCTCATGTCACCAGGATCCCATATTTATGACTGAGAGGTACCATATTTTTTTTTTCTCTTTTCTAGTTTGTACCTCTCAGTCATGATTATGAAATTCTTGTGACACGACTCATCCTCTCGCCTTCATGATAGCTTTGAAGATGGGTTACAAGTAAGTCAAAACATTGGCAGATAATTAAAAAATACACATTTTTAAAAATTGTATTTTTTAAAATCTACTTTGACCAAACCCTAAAAAAATAACATCTACTTACAATATCCACGGTCAAAAACTCTCCATTTGAATTTATTGCACAATAATTAAAAAAAAAAAACCTTTGGGAAATCAGATGGTATTTTTATTGTCTGACCTTAATTTATTTGCAACTGCTACTTTTGAGGAAAAGTTTATGACAAATAAAATGCGAGGAATCGTCTCCCGCCCCTATCTAAAAAGTGAATATAAAGTAGGCCTTTTAGTGGAATACAAAAATAAAATAAAACTTCTCCCTTTTATATCATACTTTTTCATTTATTTACCGGGAACCTGCTACTGAACTAAAAGTTATAACGAGGCATTTAAGTTGAATGAACCAATCTATCGGTTTCTCTCATAATAAAGTTTCGAATTCATAAATAAATACAAATTCATGCTAACAAATATACCATGTGTAAAATTATTGCAGAAATATAATTCTTGAAATTAAACGATACAATTCCTATAGATCAATGAAAAGTTTTGTATTAAATAAATATGGGATATTACATGATTCAACTAAATTATAAAATAAAGTTTTCATTACACGTGTCATATAAGTCAAAAAACAAAATTCTTAGTGTTATAACTTAACTTTTAGTGAATAAATCTCATTAGTTATTTAGATATATTTAAATTATTCAATCTTTTTTCGTTTCAGTTTAAATGATATATTACTTGTATATATTAAAGAATCGCCCAGAAACAATTGTTTGGCCAAAGCCTATCTCAGAGTATGGCTGAATATATGAATCATTCATTGGTGATCCGTTTGATCGTCTAATGGTTAAATTAATTATCATTTAATAAATGAATAAAATTCAGTTATGAATACTTTTGTGTGTTCTGTGTTAAGACTAAGGTGCGTTCGACTTAAATTAGTGAAGTCATTTAATTTTTTCTCAACCTTTATTAATTTTTCACTAATTTGTTTTACCATAGTAATGTTTATTTTTTAATAATGTTTTTTTTTTCCTTTACAATTTTTTTTTGTTAATTAGACTGTGTTTTATTTTTTGTTTCCTGTTGCATCAATTGAATAGACTGCTACTACTAATGACTGCTACTATATAATGAATACATTTTTTGAAATCAGTACATTATTAACTGCTTGTAAAAAATTATTATTTCACTTTTACTGCGCATTTATCTCGTAATAAATAGTGGAGAAACGGTACAAATCATATCTGGCAAATGATAAATATTATCTTCTTTCTCATGAAACTATTATTTCTTTAAATACCGCAGTATTTTAGTGATACCATAAACTCATTATTTTTTATACTTTTTAATACTCTTTCTTACCGATCTGTTTTCTCTTTTAAGATTTATTTTTGAGTTATTTTCTTATTTTAACTTTTCTCTAATTGATTCTCTTCAATAAGTTATCAGTTAGACTAATGTCTATTGAGTTTAAACTTTATATTTACTGGCAAACATTTCATAGCTGTCGTTAATAACCTTAGTGTTAAAAGACCAAAAAGAACAAAAAAAATTCTTATAATTATTTCTGGTTACCTGTTTACTTTTAAGTTTTACATAAATTGTTCAGTTCCTTTGTTTACGCAAAAATTCAGACANTGAAAGTTTGATTCTTTTTTTTCTCAACACGATACTACTATACCTAATAACGAAAATAATAATTAAAATTTTGATTTTACTTCTAATCCTTCCTTTCCTCGGAAAGTATCTGCCACGTTTTAACTCTAACAATGACAGAAAAACAAGTATACAAAAAGAATATTTTATTCTTAAAATTTTAGTATTATTACTTAAGTTATTAAATCTTAAGTGAAGAGTCGATTACTATTTATGTCATAAAATTATCGTGGATAATAACCAAAAATTGAATTTATATGGATTAATTATTTCACCGTTTAAGAGTAATTTTATTTGTCCCCCCCCCCTCCACCAACCTATACCCATAAGTGTAGGGTTGTTTGTGTCTGCTATATGGAGAAACACCCACGTCATTGATTAGGAATTCGCGATATGTGCTGACACACATGTCAGTCGTAGGAGCACATCGAGAGGTCTGAATAGCGGGACCTGGGCCAACAATGGTTTTGGGAGTCCCATACCGCCCCTTTGGAACTGCCGAACCACATTCTTGAATTTTTAAATTAGGGGGGGTCCAAAAAAAAGGAGAGGTTTTGAGATTAACTTTTAAGCTACTCTGTCTTAAATTATTCAGGAAGTAAGTATAGCTAGGCCCTTTAGATGGTGTACTAATTTATATTATTTATTTATATGGAGAGTTTCTTGACTGCAGAGATTATAAGTAGATGTTTTTTAGTAGGGTTTGTTGTATATCACCAGGGTCCCATATTCATGACCTATGAAGGTCATCAGGTGGTCATGAATAAGGGATCCTGGTGACAGGACGTCCTCTCTCGCTTTCATAAAACCCTTGAAGAGGCTTACAAAACGTTGTCAAATAATTGAAAAATACACATTTTTAAAAACTGTATTTTTTGGATCTATCTTGACTGAAACCCAACAAAAAAGCATCTTGTAATTACTTTTTTTATGATTTAGGCTTTTCAGGAGTTTATCATTTATTGCGTTGCTCACTGAATACAATTCCATCTTACACGCACATCCGTTGTGTGTTTCAGGTTCACGGCTGGGTTCGCTCCCTTTCCGGACGGCGCTGTCCTCAGCCCCGTCCTGGCAGACCACCACTCGCCGGCACACCTCCTCGCCGAGTTCCCTGCGAGAGACCTCCTCTTCGGCCTCGTCTCTACAGAGTCCTACCTAGACCTCTCCGCTCAGGATCTGGAGTACGGCTTCAACGAGACCAGGAGAGACAGGTATCTGGTGCAAGTCATCAATACTTGAAGACTTATCTGAAGAGAATGAATGAAAGTTCTTAGAGATGCTGTAGTCCAGTATGCAATTTTTTCGCGTTTTATAAATTATGGATATAATGGATAAATGTATGTATACAAATTAGTTCACCCATCGTAGTTACATTCGTTAATTTCTTTCATAACAAGCTTTTTTAATGAAAAAAAGTTAGAGAAAATAAATGTTTCAAAATTACACTTAACACTTACTACGTTTTATTAGCTTTTCGTCACTCAAACAACAAAGAAAATATAACAATCAGGCATTTTGTCTTCTTCTCTTCTAAACCTCTCCCCCTCTGAATATCAACCAAACATGAACGCTTTCAAGGGATTGCAATGAGAAGCCTAAATACCAAATATAATTTTTATATTTAGAAAATATGGGGACCTGCCTAATTCTTGTTAATTCATTTTTACATTAATATTTTTTTTAATTACATCGCATATACATGGTCTCATTTTACCTCTATAAATAGCGTAACTACCGAATTTGGTTTTATTATTTTATAAGTTACGGACCATACATGCGCACAAAAATTTTCAGTTGGCCAAATTTAAGCTTCTCAATGCAGGATCGCTAAAGTTCTGTTGAATTTTTTTTTTTGTAAAACGCTTCATGTTTTGCTGTGACTAATGAATAACTATTAATGAATAGCTAGATTTCCTTAGAGGAATTTTGTAAAAAGTGTAATAACATCAATGTAAAGATCATCAATTTTTTTTTGAATTTTTCCATTTGAAGTATGTGAAATAAATTTAATGACTTAATGACTGCCTTTTCCTTCTAAAATTATAAAATAGAAGTTATNATTAACCTATATTAATCGTTTAAAAAAAAGTTAATTTATATTTAAAATTCATGAAAATAAGTGAAGTAGGCAATCACTAATGGGTTTTATACACCCCAGGAATCTTTATTTATGTGATACTTCGCCTTTGGCAGGATCTCGGCTTTACCTTTCTTTCGCTCACTTATACAAACATTATACACAATTGGATAGTTTTTTCCAGAAGCAAAGTGACTTATGTCATACGGAATACCCTTTAACATCATATTCTGCGAATTTTACAATAATATGTATTAAGTAATTGTGTTAAGATGATATTAACATATAAATTAGGTTCCTAAAATATATACTAGGAAGTCTGAGAGAACGTTAAAAATCCTCCACCATTCGACTCCTTCTTTGCGGAGTATGGTGGAGGTACTTGGAAATAAAACCCTTCGTTGGTTATCTCCACTAAATACTAAAACGCATGACAATTACTTGTCTAGGGCTACAGCCAATGTTCTGGTTCTATACTGTAACACAAGAGATAAATTCTAAGGCAACTAGAGTGCTAAGCGTACAGGCCAGGCTCAGCTTTTCTTGTTACATAAATAAATATTATTATTCTTTTACTAAATATTTTGTTGGTTGTATTTAATCCCACATAAATTTAACTAATTTTTAGTGCAAGGAAATAGAATAAAAAATCGAATTGTCCTAGCTAGGGATTAAATACCACAAAAAAAAAATTATAAAATTAAAATTTAAATGCAAATAACGAGAGTCATTTAAGCAGCTTGACAATGTCAGCTCCTTCGAGCTTATGACGAGATATTCGTCGGCCTCGGAGGTTGGACTTTCGACACTAGAGCGGGGAATTCAATAACTTATCAGACTTGTCTCGGTAGCATAATTGGTAAATGCACCGGCCCGAATAGCATGAGATCCAGGTTCGCGTCCTGGCAGGGACAGTTAGATTTTTTATTCTGTTCCCTTGCACTAGTAATTAGTATTATTCTTTTTCTTCCTTATAAATAATTTTTAGTAAAACTTAAATATTTTTCTTTTATCATTAAACCATATTTTTCCTTTGCTTAATTTCAACCGTTTAAAATATAACAAAACGATTATTGGAAAGGAACTTAATAAAATTTTAATTTAATTATTTTATTTTTAGAATGAGGTTAGATATATTTTATATTTATTATCCTAAGTTTCTTACCCTTTCTGTGTTTATATATTAATATTGCCTGAATTATAGGGAATTTACTTCTCCCGTAGGGGCTCTTAGTTATTCTTTTGCTATTTGGAACAGATTCAATATGAAACCTTCAGTTCCTAATTTAGTCAAAGGCATTCTATAATTCGCAAGGTCAAAATGGTTTGAGGAAATGTCAAATTGACATTAGAATGTATTTGGGATAATATTTTTCTCTGGAGTGCCCAGAATGCTTACTTTTTAGTGGCTACGTCACCTCATTTATTTTAAGCGATCTACAGGAATAGATGTAGAAGGGATTCAAGCAAAGTGACCCTCTTCCTTCGCAATAATCAAGCAATGGTGATACGCTACGATACAATACTACACAAGTTGTATGTTGGCATCGTTGAAACATCTAGGCCATCTCCAGTGTTCCATCTGTTAACATCGACTTAATTTGACAACAGAGAAAATTCCCATTCTGCTTGAGTTTACGAATGAAACAGTGGATCAATGGTTAACAGTGCATCCTCAAGAAAATATTCGGATATGATATCCTTTGACGGTGGCGACAGAATTAAAATATGATGCTACGCAGGCAATCATGAAAGAGGGAAGACTGGCAACATGGTTCCCCTTTCCCTTCACTATTTCATTGGAACAACATGAAGATGGACATGTTACAGTGCCGGTAAGATGTTCACCACACTATACACTGTAAGGGCTGGATCAGACAAAATGTGAGCGTATTCTTCATATAAGTGTCGCCCAGCTTTGTAGGAAGGCGATACGATGACTGGAGGAATAGATAAAGCGGTAGATGAACAGCTGGGGAAGGGCATTTGAGAAAGACGGAAGATCCACCTGTAAGAAGAAGTGAACTTCCACTTAAGTACTTCAGTTCAATGACATTGATCGATCGCTGAAAACGTAAAGTATAAATGATAAGTATATACTATATTCCAAGCATATCCATTTCACTGCATGATTTAAATATGATTTAATAAGAGGATATAAACGAATTATCATTTTTTAGTTGACAGCCTCAGTGTAAAAATACACACACAATATAAATATTATAATCTATGGGTTACAATTTATTATAATCTATTCTTGTAATTATTTTTGTTATGAGTATTTATATATTATGTTTATATTTCTCTTGATGGTTCATGGAGTTAAATGTACTTCTATCTGTTGCTGGATGCAGATACTGGCAGTTTATTTCTCAGGTGGGCCGTTTCGGGGCAGCTGAATCCCTGCTTATCAACAGGTGGCTGGGGGAGGTTTTTAGGCACTGGCGGGCCTCTTCCTTACCTCACCCCTCTTTTCTTATCACGTACCAGCCATTCAAGCCCCTAAACAGGGTATCACAGGGCGCCTTTGTTTCAGCGCCTTTGCATTCGCAGTCCTGTCGAGGACTGAGAATGTAAATGCGCTGACAGTATTGACAATATAGACTGCGCTGACAGTATTGACTGACCTGTCATCATACGAGAATTCATTACCATTTATATATCATTTATTTGACTTTCATACGTATAGAAATGGGAATAAGAAAATTATATGAAATTTAAAATTATAGTATTCTACGCCTTCCTATTTTTAGCGTATTCCTAAAGAATTGTGGCCATTGAAGTTCTCATTGCAGATTTTTCCAAAAATTTTTCCGATACTATCTAAAAGTTACTAAACTAAAAGTTTACTTACTAATAGTTAGAGGTTCATATATATA
>KZ808906.1:34353-46701 GCA_000696205.2 Oncopeltus fasciatus
AAATGGCGATATTGTTTATTCTAAAAATTTGATATTCCTCCAATAAATAGATTCATTCAACCGACTTGTTTCAGTTTCTTAAATTTTGTTGAAATTTTTAATTCGGTTCAGCAGCTAAATATAGTAAGTTTAGTAGTCAAAACTAGCTCTCGCAATGGCTGGGAACGTCACCATTATACTCTCCCTACACTATATATATATATACGTATATATATATACAATCCTAAAATATGTATTTATTGATGAAAAAATACTGTTGCTGAGTTTCAACACTCTATAGTTTCATTGCTAGAATTATTGTAAACTAAATATTAACCCCACTAGATTGAAAATCATTTAGTTATCCCACTTGAAATCCCGGATAAGCCCCATCTTCTATCGATCTATTTCGCACTAAAATAAACTTATTCATTCGTTTTGCATTTAAAAGCTATATGCAGATCATTTTAAACAACAAAAATTTTTGACTTTGTTGAGCGTTTAGACATATGCATGCATGCTATAAATATACATATATACATATACATACCCTCTTCAATATCGTATTACTCAGAAATTTATATTTTTGTTATATATGGGATTTAGGTTCTACCCTTTCTCATTTTGGGCTTAATTTAATATGAACTTGATCCATCAACCCTAAGGAGGTTAAATTAGGATTGAAAATATTAGAGAAAATGGTGGGGGTTCGGAAAATGAGTTTTATATAAAATATGTGTGGAGCAGAAAGTTTTTATTTTTACCGAAATTTCAGCATAGAATAATTAAGGGGGAGAGATTTACGATCACCGTGTGTGTTAATTTATTGCTCCTGTCAAATATGTATTTATCTAAAACTCATTCACCAAATCCCAACCATTTGGTCTACTGTAAAAGTAACAGTGAAGTAACATCTTGTATATGATCAAGGGTTGAAAGTTTATAATTGCTCCAACCACCGACGGTTACATCTAACATTCTACCATTTTGAGAAATTCATTGTGCACTAAATTTCTGTTTTATTTTTTTCCCCCTATCTTATTTGGTTTATGATATATACAGCGAAGTCTGAGAAATTGTAATTACTATGTGTTTATTGTTTTATTTAATCCATAGCTAATCTACTAAGTAAAATTATAGAAATTACAAATCGAAGTCTTTCAAAGGTTCGCAATTAAAAGCCGCCCAAGTACCGAACTATATATNATCCTAAAAAATAGCCTGCAGAAGTAAAACCAAGGATTTCTGAGGAAAAGATACAAGGATATAACAGATTGCTATTCCAGCAACCTGTTATTTCAAAAAGTGGTTTCGTCAAGAAAGTCTCTCTTTCTTCTAGGCCACCTTTCATGAGGTTAGGCTGGAGCCCCAATTATTAAAAAAAAAAAAAAAAAATTGAAAAATTATTTATTAGTTGTAATTGTTATTATTTAAGTGTTTATTGGAACAGATTGATGTAAGAATTTAACTTAAAATCTTAAATTTAAATTTACAAGAAATACACAGGGACCCAGAAAAAAATCTTAATACCTCAGCCGGGAATCGAACCCGGGTCTCCTAGTAGTGCGTTTAACGCGCCTACCCCGAAAATAGGAAATCTAGGTTCTATTCCCGGCTGAGGTAGTAAGATTTTTTTTTGGCTCCCTGTGCATTTCTTGTAAATAATTTAGCTTGGGATTATATACCAAAATTAATTAATATGGTTTTTAAGTAAATGCATGAAAAAGATATATAAAAATTATCGAAGATATTTAATGAAGCTCTCAAAATAACAAAAGGATTTGAACTTCTTGTGAAATTTGGAGATGACAATAATCTACTTCTGATTGAATTGTTAGATTATGTTATATTATATTATTTTATCATAAGATAATATTTCTGACATTATTAGTTCCATTATTTTTGTGTCAATTTAAAATAAATGACTTTTACACACACCCGACTTTTTATTCCTATAATTAACATTTTGTTGAAATAATAAAAACCTAAGAGATATGTTAATTATTGCACCTAATTTACTACTGTGTAAAACATATTACTAAATTAAGATAATGTGATTTATCATTAACAATGATTGAACTATAAATGTTAATTTTATTTAAATGTAGTGTGCTTTAATCACACAGTACACTAGGTATGTACACTGGCCATAAACATTTGATCCAGGTGACAACACGTCCCTCCTCGCCATCATGACAGCCCTGAAGATGACTTACAATGTAAGTCGCAACTTTAGAAAAATTTTTTTTTTTAAATTGTATTTTTTTGGATCAACCTTGACTAAACTGCAACAAATTCTCTACTAATAGTACAGTAATTATTTTAGGAAATTTATTCCTTGACTTATTTTACTAATCAAGTAAAACATGGAATTCTTGAACTAACTAATGCCTTTCATTGGGTTTGTGGAAATATTACCCAAGAACTTGTCCATTAGGAAATCTCACACTTAATGAATCGTCCCTCTGTAATACGAGGAATATTTACATGTTTTTTGCACGCTATGTTGTGAAAGACAGCAGTTGGAAATATTTATTTTAGTATTTCTCACAGGGAGCTATTCACGTTAGTACCATTAGGCGTATTTTGAAAATTTCGACGAAAATTTTGGAGATGTTAAAATTATGGTCCGTTAAAAATTTTATATATTTGTCCTAAGATGATTTTAGTTGGGGTTCGGTCGAGGTAGAACCAAAAAAACACAAATTAAAAAAATGTATTTTTTTTAATGAAGGATTATCTGCCAACGTTTCGGCTTACATTGTAAGCCATCTTCAGGGCTATCATGAAGATGAGAGAGGACGTCCTGTCACTAAGTTCACATTTCCATGACTTCCTTTTTTTTTTTTATTATATATTTGTCTTTAAGTGCTCTACTGTCCGCAATAAGTGAAATAATGAAATCAAATTCTATATTAAAGTTTTTTTTTTTTTGTAAACCGTTTTATTCGTTAATAGCCGAAATCGGTAGAGGGAGAGGGCGGGTTAAGGGGGAGTCCAAATTTTAAAATTCTAATTAAAAAAAAAAATAAAAGTGTCCCGCAACACGCCATATAGGAAATACATATTAACGCTTATTCTAGTAAAAAATGATTAATTTATAAATACATCTAGTATTTAACTGCAAATATATCCACAGCACACTAGAGAAGCACATTTTTTGTAGTCAGCACACCGTTCTGACTGCCTATTTTTCCATATTCAATGAAGAATTAGGGCTGGGTGATCCCTACACACCAGGAATCCTTAGGGTCATTAGAAAAGTAGCACAGGATGAAAAAAAAAAGAAGCTAATTGTGTGGTGTGAGCATCGAATCATATATATATATAAAACGAAATAGAGCAAAATGTTTTTATATGCATTTATATTCTTTGATATTTTTCGCTCTCGGTGGAACCTGTCCACTGGGGAGCGCGTACGGATGGATGCAATGAATGTGCGTTCTCCCCTCCCTGCTCGTTTTAGAACAAACTTTAGTGGCCATACTTTTCATATTCATTGTTCTCTCCGGCTTGCAAATTACATTTTCTTATTTACTCTTATTTATTTCTACATTTAATGAAATATGGGAAATCCCTGAGTGTGTAAGCAGGCAACGATGTAGAAGATTTCACTTGACTCAGCTGGGTAGGGCACGTGGTGTGCATAGCTGAAGAAAGGATATCTAGAAAAGTTCTAGAGACCTTAATTCCTATGCATCGTCAGGATTTGAAGTCTGTAGTGGAATACCGATCCGAAGGGCGCTCTTTGAGGGGGACAGGACCCACCTAAAGTTGCAGAACCCATCGAATTAAGTAAGACTAATTCAAAGTGCATAAGTGTACTTCTCACGTCTGACAAATCAGTTTAGACCCTTGTTGAAGAGCTCAAGGTGGCAGATTGGTCAAAAGGCAATGTGTATAAATTGTTGTTAAAACCAAAAACAAATGAAAACTCTATACTAAACTATGTTTTTAATATTTTTTTTTTTGGTTTTGTTCTTCAGGCTAAACTGAAGCCAAATTTTAAACAGGATAAAATAACGGTTTAAAGAAAACAAAACAAAAAACTAAAGAAAGTAGGTATACAATTTAAGAGTAAACAAACTCTTAAACATGTTAGTGTTGATTTATTAATACATTGTTTAGTATCTTCTAGTTTTAGAACTGTCACTAAGATTTTCTCAATAAGTTATGTAAAATATTCGTTTATATGAGAAAATAATTTTTTACCCAAAAATTATATAGTCTTTAGTTTTTGTTATGAAAGAAGAAAGAATGAATTAAATTACTTTTAAAAAGATAATAATCTTTGTATCACTAAATCACTTTCAGTATCAGGAAATCGTTATTTTCAGAGTATCATGCAATGAGCGTATAAAATAATCAAAAATATCTTATAGTATCTAATAATCCTTGAGTTTTTAAAGAAGATAAAATATTCAGCAGTGAGCCATGCATGATTTGAAACAACCAGTAATCCATCACGATGTCGAATCATGAAGTGATTGTCGTATGTCATGCTACATGTAATGTCTGCGTAAACACCATTAATAAAATGATAAGCAAAGTTAATTCTCAAATTAACCTATTTACGCCCCAACAATACTATTTAGTTCAAATAACTCTTACTAATCGCTGATTGTGTTATTTAATATTTCTTTCATTTTCAGAATACAAATGAAAATAAAAATAAACTTATGTGGGCCCTTTATTGATTTGGATTAGTTAAATGAGAGAGGTAGAAAAAAAAAAAAAAAAAAAAAAAAAAAAAGAAAAAAAAAAAAAATGAGTTAAAGAAATTAAAGCTACGCAACTTAAAACTTAACTAACTTCACATTACCCAAAACAGGAGTGAACTTTCATTAGCAAAGCTGAATGCTATTTATTCTGTGTATTACCAATAGATTGTGTAAGGTTATAAATACAGTGAAAGTTGCAGAGGAGAAATGTATTGTTCAAAATCTACACATTTTGGAGACAAAAAGTGACAAACGAGATGTATATGTCCACATAAAGAAATATCACTGCGAAGCGTTTAAGCATTTTGAATTAGTATCTTTTAACTTTTTGACAGCATTCATTATTTAACTTTTTGAGTGCCATCATTATGACCATTTTACTGCAAATTAAAGAAGTCCTTGAAATAAGGACTGGCTGACTAGGTCTTCAAGAGAATTTCTGTTGATATGCACAAGCGGACATAATTTCCACAGGATCTTGACACACTCGACTCTAAAACCACTGTTTTTTCTTTATTTAGCTGTATACCAACGATAGCCAACAATTAATCAATTAGAAAATTGTCAACAATTACTCGTAAGCTAGAATGGACAAAGCTCGACCAAAAGTATTTTGAGAGAAATTTACAAGGACAAGGATAGAGAAACGACAAAACTTTGGATTTCCTGCTTAATTTAATCTTCCAGTCTTCGTGTGGCAACGCAGTACTTAATAACTATGATTTTCCACCGTTTCGTATGTCATTGTATAACAATGAATGATAAACAGCGCATAAAATCATTTGCTTATTTGAATTTGTTTAGAAAGCTAAATAATAAATATTGTAAAAATTTGTTTTTATCTGCCCACAAAAAATCTGTAAAAAATTGTATGCAAGAAAAATTTTTTTTCTGAAGTTTATAATAAAATTAATAATACATATATTGAGTGTAAGAATTCTAAAAAATTTGGAAGTTTTTGAATTTGAAATATAGAAGCTAGTGAATGGTTCAAACACTTTAATGAATTACTGAAATTTGCTCTGCCTCAATAAATTTTACTTGTTCATTTAATGGATGCCATGGATAGTAGTTTTAAGTTGGAAGAATTGATATCAATTTTATAAAAGTGCCTAGATGGCAAAGTTCCTGGCCCAACAAATCTTAATTTGTTTGATTATATTTGGGAAGCAACTAATGTTCCTAGCAGGTGGAAAAAATCAATACTTTTCAATTAATAAAAAAATTAACAAAAATTTAAAAAATTATAGAGGGATTTTACAGTCTGATTCGATTTCAAAATTATTTAATGGGCTTCTACTGTAGAGGCTGGAGGAAAACTTTATCTCGTGTAATAACATTTTACTCGAAATTCGAAAGGGTAGATTTTGAAAAAAAAACACACTATAATATATATAAAACCTGCTGTCAGTAATTAAATTTAAAACCTCAAAAATAAGGGGTCGGGTTTATACATTCTTTGTTGACTTAAATAAGTAGTTGACTCACCAGATAGAAGAGGCATTATTCTATAAATTATACAGTTATCTCTTTAAAATTTATTGAGGTTTTAAAAAAGGTCTCTACCAAATCGAGATTGCCCTGCTGCTGTAAGCTGTCTAAAGAGATAGAGAATAGCACGGGCCTGAGACAGGGACGCCTCTTATCCCCACTCCTTTTCTTCCTGTTTATTTATGATTTGGCTGAGTTAGTGGGTGGGGGTGTGATGATTGAACACCTTAAAGTTCCTTGTTTCCTATATAGGGATGATAATATTCTGCTATTAGTATCCGATGTCTTGGCATGGTGTTCATTCCTCAGCTATCCATAAATCACCACTCGAAGGAAAAAATTAGCTAAGGCCAAACAAAGGTGACCTGACATGTCAAGTTCTCACCGTACTCTACTAACTTCCTATAAGCTGCCTCTCTATATCCCTGAAAATTTCATATTTTTATAATTTCATCCCAGTGGTGGCTGATCTCCTAATAAACCAGTCTAAAGTAATCAGTGATCAAATTTCTTTTCTTTTAATCATTCGGTCCCCACTTTCTTACATGAGGCAATTTTTCATTTTACAATTTTAAGCACTTTTATGAGGATCTAAGATGACTATGTGGTATTTTATTTTCTTAAATTCTTGTACATATTGACCAACTCATCCCACAAAAATCCCGGATGTAGTAAACTTCTTTATCAATCGTAGAATGAACCTTTTCATTCCTCAGTAGCAACTTTGAACAACCTTTCCTGTAGCCCAATTCTGGCCAAATTTTTCTTTATGCTTAGTAGCACTTCGGATTCCTTATCTTCCCCACCTTAGCTTGGGAAAGATCTTTAACTCGTAATGGACCTTTAACTCGTCATTCCCCTTCTAAAGTTTCATTACCTTCTCATATCCAAGACCTCATCAAATTCAAGCGCAATGATCTGGCAAAAGACTGGAGAGATCCCCTCATTCTGATGACCATCTTCAACATAGTTGGTAAAGCTACTCGTATTCTTTGCCAACTCCCTGAAAAAAAAAAAAAAAAATCCTTTTCCTGAACTACCAATTCAATAGCATTCACTGTACCGCATACCCCTTAATTCTCAGATAACTCTCTACAATAATTCTCTCTCCTAAATTTGGATATCTTTCTAACATTCCCTTTCCTATCGTCCCATTAGCCTCCACCTAATAACTTTTAAAATATTTTTAAAAATCTGCTTCAGAGTATTTCGCCCATCTTCGGCTATGTGTATCTAAATATTCGATTACCAAGTTGAGTTCAGAAATAAGCACTCCACAGTTCCATAGGCTTTCGAACTGTAGATCGCATATTCCACGCATTTAAACGTGAGGGATATGGCTCCTCCTCTTTCCTCGACGTGAACGAGGCTTTTGACCGGGCTTTTTCTTTAAACGCTGATCCTTCCACCGTGCTATATTATTTCACAGCCCAATCTCTCGGATATATATTTCCAGCTTCGCCATGGGCAGAAGTATTCCGACTTCTACTCCATGGAAGCGGGAGTTCCACAGGGTAGCTTTCTTGGTCCTGTCGTTTTAATCCTCTTCACTGCTGACATTCCACCCCATAACGATATACTCCTTGCATCCTATACCGATGTCATAGCCATACTATCCAGTCACTCTGATCCTTACACTGCCACAGATAATCTACAGTCTCCCCTGAACTCATTCTTCTAAAATCAAATCGGGGGAATACAAATCTAAGTAGAAATAAATGGGTCTATGTCATTTTTACACCCCACAAAGGACGATGTACGCCAGAACTTCTTTAAAACACCCCTCTCCCTTCCTCTGGACAGTTCACTACGTTGGTTTCCACCTTAACTGCAAGCCAACCTCGAAGACTTAATAATACACATAGGAAAAAATTGATTAGGCGCTTTGGATAGCTCTGCGGACTGCTGAACCATAGATATAGATTAACAAAAGTATAATCCACATGATATTAATTAGTTCTTTCTGGATGTATGGCAACGTATTGTGGAGCTCAGTGAAGCCATCAAATATATATATTTTTCAATCAAAACTAAATACCCACATGCTCATCTTATCAAGTGTATATATTATACCTATGAAGTCCATAGGTATAATATATACATAAGTATAAATTTATATAAATCAGTATAAATTTATTGAATGTCTTATAAATTTGTTGACGTAAGTATGGGGATATACAAAAGAGATTAAAAATGATCATATCTAAGAGTTTTGCTTATACTAAAAACTCTAAGAGGTAATTTTTATCATAAGGTAATGATAAAAGGCCAATGGCATTAATTGATCTCCTTTATATTTTAAAATGAAGCAAATTTACCTATTTATTTCTGTATCAATTTTTAAGAAAAATAATGCTTTTGTTTTTATAATTTACTGAGAGACTTCAGAACATTACTTCAACTGCTTGTTGATAAAGTTATTTAAAGGCGCTCACATATTTGTGCCTGAGCTTTTGAAGCCTTATCTTACCATTATTAAACAATAATATTTAATCCATTTCCTTATTTTATGCCTGAATCACTGCATTTTAAATTTGGTATTATTTCTTTATGGATGCGCGCAGAACCCATAACTTTTTCACGTATGATGAACCATGATCCATATTTTAAATAATACATAAAAGCCTTATGAAGGGATAATTCAGAGATAAGAACTAGGTAGGCTGTGACTAACTCTTTAATAACTCACATACATAGATAACCATATATGAGGTTACGTTACCTCCTAGATGTTTTATAATACAAAAAGTTTTATATTAAAATAATGTATAATATACATAACACATTATGTACTTCAACAAACCTACACACTCCTACCTCCTCAGTTGTCATTAATGATCCATTTCAAATACTTATTGATATAAAAATAAATTTTAGATTTGGCTAAACTTTGAAAAGTTCAAATTTTGAGTTTATATATTCACTCATACACACTTAGGTAGGGTCAATAAAAGAATAACTACATTATTTAAGACAACACATATTTTATTCAGAAATAAATTTTCACACTGACATTAAACAATAACAAGAAGGTAATAGATTTATTTCAGTATAATCATGAAGCTGAAAATAATTTCTTTGAAAGGATAAACAGCAAAAAAAGTGGAATGGTTCCAGTATGGGCACTGCAATTTCATTAAAATGTTAAGGTAAATTTTTCATGTATACAAAGTATTCACACTTCCAAATCTATTTTATGATTAAATTGAAATACAATTTGCCTTATAGGTTAAGTTTTATATTTCTGTTGAAGCATTGGACGAATTGAAAAATGATTTTTGTACTCTGATAGAGCATTTGGCAAATGGTAGAAATATCAATTTTCAAAATATATATTTCATATTTTTAAGGTCTGATTAGTTTTACCTATATATGAATAACATTCTTAGAGTATCAAGGTATGATAGATAAAGGCCAAGAACCATAAAAATCAATTCAGTAGTATGAAGCCAAAAGAATATTCTAGCACAGACATAATCAGAGCTAATATAAAATACATATATAATTTTTTTTCTTATCAATCGACTAACAACACCTAAAATAAACACATAAAGAATTTATTATAATAGGCAAATATTGTGAGTTCAGTAGATATATAACACTGAAGAAAATATTTTATGACACATATAGAAGAAAGATGAAATAAGTAGTTTCACATATTTCATCAATTTAAATTATACATCAAACATGAAGATTTGCTGAATGGACAGTGAACATTTATCTAAGCTGGTTACTATATTATATTCAATATACATTTCTTGTGTGTAGACATAAAACAGAGGTATAATATATTTGAATTGCTGCTTAAGTTATGTACAAGAGAAACCTCAGTAAAAAAGATAATCTATAATAATTATAATAAGATATATATTTAAAATCATTAAATCTACGACAGTTATGATGCCACAAGGCTAAATAATTAAATAGAAAAATAAACATACATAAGCTTCTGAAGATTATTTATTTTTATTACTAAAACTAGATTAACAAAAGAAAAAGAAACAACTCACTAATCAAGAAACAAAATTTGACAATGTTTTTTTTTTCTATTCTTAAACTCTTCTTATCATTTAGCTAGTCAAAATTTTACTCTAAACAAAGTAAAATTCGTTTTAAATTTTGAAAAAGTGCATTGACAGTTTGTACAATGATCCTCAGAAAATTTGGGTCAAAATTTCTTTTCTTTTTTTTCAAGTCAGAGCTTTCCCTAATTTCAAAACAAATACACACTCAGAGAAAATTCTAATAATAGAAATTTGGAGAATAGTTATATTACAATTTAAGAAAATCTGATTTGTAGTATTTTAAAAGTAGATTAGAGAGCCTTGTTTATAAAGGATGAGGAAAAAAAACCGGTTGCCTTTTCAGAGAATTTAAAATCATAGTTACAGTCATTTTTTTAAAATCATAACACTATTTTGTCAATTACTTTCTTGAATAAACTACTTAGGAACTGAAAAAAAACAACATTAAATACATTTTTTGATAACTTTAACAACAAAAGTTTATCTCTCACTCTTTCTCACTTTCTAATGCAAATATTTTGACACAAAATTTACATTGAATCACGATCCAATATTAAGATATATAAATAAAAAAAAATTAATATAATAATAAAATACTAAACTGTGGCACATAAACTTTGTTTTACATGCTACAACTAAGATATACAAACCGGAAGTCATGGCAAGCTTTTAGTAGTCACAAGACGGAAGATGATCATTTCTTCTCTGACATTAATGTAAAATTGTTGAAGATATTTGGCACAATTGCTCTCAAAGGCTGACTAGTATAACAAATTGAGCCACTACAGGAATTACACATATTCATTTGTGCCTGGGCTTGTTAATGGTTCATGTGCCTAAAAAAGAGTGCAAAAAGTAATGCATAAATATACCATATTTTTAACAAATACTTAATAAATTAGGAATTAAAAATTTAATAGAGGGAAATTGATATAATTTTGAATAGACAAAAGGAAGTGATGAAGAAGGAAATATGCAAATGTATTCTGCAGAACTTGGTCTCATGCAGCTTAACAATTCTAAACTTTAAAAAAGGTTTTTTTTGGGGGTTTTTTTTACACAGTGTGTTAAAATTTTCAAGCATTAAAAGGTTCATTCTGACGAAAACCAACACATCATATTATAAACAGTATATTTTATAATTTACTTTATAGGCTTCAAAATTTTCTTCTGTCTTCTGCAAGATGAAATTAAATATTTTCCCCCATTTCACAGATAAAAGTTTTAATGATATAATTTTAAATTATCCCTTAAACCATTTGTATGTAATTCATTTTANAAAAAAAAAATTAAAAAAATAAATAACAGCTTTCATCAATCAACATCAACGTAAATTTTGATTGATATATATTTTTTTGAGGTCCTCTGATATCCATACGATAGTAGGTATATTCAGGGTTAATTAAGTGTCTGCAAATCTATGCTAGCAATGTAGGTATTATGTTTATTTATTACATAACTAAAAGCTTCACATTATTTCTTGAAAGACTTGAGACAATATAAAATTTAATTTAAATATTATTCACTTTATAATAGGAATTAAAAATAAAAATTACCTCTTCTGTCATAGTTGCAGGGTAAATACGCTGAGGTTGATAATGGCTTTTTGCAAGAGAAAACTGGTCTTCTGTAGTTTTTCTATATACTGGATTATTAAAATTCATGCTAGTTACATTTCTATGCAAATAATGTCTATAAGCAAGAAAAAGAACCTGAAAAAAAGTATGCAAACAATTATTACATATAACATTAATTTATAAATAAAAATTAACATTCATAAAGCAGAGTAATATTCTGTGAAGTGTAAGGATCTAGAATCAGGCATCAGGAAGTTATTGCACAAAAGTTTCATCCAGACAACAAGATATGCTCTGTACTAGTCTTTCAAATCACATAAGTAGCTGCCACCCTTTAACTCTTCCTTACTTCAACTGACTGATTTGAATATTTTAATTTGTATATTGGTTATCTTCCATGGAAGTTATTAACACTTAGATTTGGTTTTATTTAATTACAATGTCAAAATCTGTGAATACAATATTTTAGAAAATATTATTTATTAATAGATCTAAGTATAAATTCATCTAGTTTAAAAATCTAAGAATAAATTTACTTATTATTCATTAATAATT
>KZ808906.1:96691-111407 GCA_000696205.2 Oncopeltus fasciatus
TTGGGCGATATATTAGGTGACAACCCAAACAAAATATCGAAATTAATTCTGTTCCTAAAATCAACAAATTTATTTAATTTATTTTAGCAAATAAATCAACAATCCACTCTTATCAATAGTCATACACACACACACACACACACAAAAAAAAGGAGAAAAGAAAGAAAAAATAAAATAAAATAAATAAATCAAATCACCAGGAACAAATATATCCATTGATTGTTGGCAAAAATTAACCCAGATTAAATATGTAAAATTGATTAATGAAAAGTTAAGAATTAACCCGATTTGAAGTTTGAATTTCCACGAAGAATTATATTTTGGAAAATTCGCAAAATCTATAAAGGCCCAAATTTTGCATAAATTTTAATTTTTAAGAAATTTATTTCGATTATGCCCTCTAAAAATGACGTGGACTTCTAAAAATTCAAGTAACAAACTTTATAAAACAGTTATTTCCTAAAATTCCATAAAATAGCACGTACGAGAAGAAAATGGCTACTCAATTAATCGCACGACTGTTAGGTCAGAACATTACCGCAGTACGAAAAGATTTACAGCTTTTGTTAAGGTTTTGATGGAGCTATGAAACTTTTATGATCCCTCAGCTTACCCCGCCTTTATTTAAGCCCAAGGGGTCGTAATTTCTCCCCCTTTGCTAATTGCGGAATCAACAATGAAAGCGAAAAGGTGGAGGAAAGGGAGCGACAACGACTAGTAATTCCTCCTTCCTTGCGGGGAAGAGTAAGGAAAGTAGAGACATAACTATTAATCAAAAATAATGTAATGCGAAATAAAGTAAAGAGAAGCGGAAGAGGCAATGGGGCTATAGGTGGTGAGGAGGGGAGGATGTAAGGGATGAGAGAGGTGGGGAAGATGCAAGGAGGGCACGGGGTGGGGAGGATGCAAGGGGGCATGGTGATGGGTTAGGGGGATGAGGGGGGCAATGGGTGTGGGCGGGGGAGTGGGCTCTTTCAATTTATAATTTGCCGTCTGAAGGGAGGTTCCGGGCAACAAATGAAATGGGCTACGTGAGATGGTTTAATGGAGGCCACATTTCCATCTACTAGCACTCCAGCCTTCTTTCCCCCGAAACACTCCAACCTTGCGGGCTCCTAGCCACCTTTCATCCCCCAAGGTATTCCTCCAAGAGGCAGGGCTTTCATTTCTAATATAATGGAGTAATACGCGGATTCCGGTCGGGGCCGAGATAGCTCCCTTTACCTTATCATCTTCATGAATATATACTCAAAGGAAACAGAAGAAGCTTGGGAGATCCGCCTTTTGAGCGCCTAGTAACCAATTTATAATTACGAGTATGAGCTAACACCAAGAAGGTTGACTTACAGAGCCCCCCCCCCCCTTTTTTTTTACACCAATAATATTTATAAATAAATGGAGGGATGTGTACTCGACACACAATGAAAAAGAGAGAGAAAATAAAACAGAGTGAATAGAACAAAATTAAATATGTCTTTTGCAGACACTTTTAAGAGGTGAATGTGAATAACACTCTATTCCAGAAAACAAGGCTCTGTTACATGCCCTAATTAGAAGAATGAAATGCCTCATTAAGAAATATATAATTTACATTATATCTATTAATAATTATTAATAGATATAATGTAAATTATATATTTCTTAGGGTGGGGGGGTTGTTATTTACCGCCTTTCGAATGCTATTATATAAAACGGTGTTTCTTACTGGTCCCAATTACTTAAGCGGTCTCCGGGAACACCCCTACAATCTCTTCTTCTACGAGGTACATTTTAATTAACAAATGCTTCTTTTCANTAAAATAAATGTATATATAATACATGCGATAACAGAGGTAGATATATTTCTTTCTTTTGTAGTGGCGCGCTGCTTTCTCAAACCCAGGTCAAATAAACGTTTCTAACAATAAAGGATAAATATCTGCCTACCTGTAAGCTATTTCCTCACAATTGGTTGAAAATATTTCGGTGTGTGCATACAATTGTCAACACTTACATACAAGTGCAGGTATTGGAAACTTCTAGTTAATATTCTTTAACTAGTAAATTTAAGTTAAAAATAAATAAATAAATAGATCGTAAATGATTAATTCGTTCTTTAGAATTTTTTACTAATATCATGTGGATTAATTTACTATTATTTTACTTTTTCTTACAACAATTATTTTTCACAACGTCACAAGGTATATCAAATTACCTATACATTGTAGGGGTTGACTCTGAGCAATCAACGAGATATAACATGGAGGAGCTGTTAGGGATTTTATAAAAGAAATTCTAATGTTGGCCTTCCTTTCAACAGTTCTAGGTCAAGGAGAGAGGGGTTATCTACATGTTGCCACCCCATTCTAAACTTCCGTGGCTCAGGACAAGTTTTTATTTCTTATAAAAGCTTGCCCCCTGAGCGGGTTTTGGACCCGTAGCGGTTTGCGTGACCCGTAGGGATCTCATAAGCTATCCTTGCGCCCCACTTGCAACCAAGGCAACTTGCCCGTGTAGCTAAATCAAATAATTACTTCACATTTCTACAGGAAACATAACCTATTTAAAATAGGTCTAAAATTAGGTCTAAAATCTAAATTTAAAAGGCAACTTGATATACAGAAAATACAAAGATCTTCTGAATGAGGCAGAGAGAGCACACGGAAGAGCGGCTACCCTGGTAAAAATGTAGAATTTCTGTAAAAACTTCATTACAAGCAATAGTTACGAGAGCTAAATTTCGCTTCATCGAAAGAATTTGTAATAATATATTTACCATATATTTACCAACAGAATGTATAAAAAGCTATTCTACAACTCATTAAAGACCTTCCTTTTAAAATATTTAAACTTTGAGGGGACTCCCTTGAAGAAAATTTAATCTTCTTCTTTAAAGGGGATACGGCTCAAGCCCTACTCTTTGCGAAAAAAGGTTTCTAACTAGGTTTACAACTATTTCTTAAATTTCAATTTCTAAATTGTAGAAACACTTATTGAAATTATTTATATCTCTTCATTTAACCGCATACTAGTAGAATATTTGTAATCCTTAATTTCCAATAATACTTTAAATGTGTATATCACTGAAATGCCCCTCTACAAAAGACTAGTCTCCTAAAAAAATAAAGAAATATTTGTCTGGAGTGCTGTTATCGTAAGGGTATGACGTTCGATAGAAATTTCGCGAGGGGACAGCTAAATATATTTTAGTTCTCAATTTTTTTTTTTTTTTTCATATTTGTCATATGGAAAAAAAAACTTTTCAATAGAATACGAGTATTTTCTACCAATTTTTTACAATAATTTTTCCGGAGAATAACTGCAAAATAGATACATAAAAAGGGAGCTATTCACTTAAAGAAAAATGTTTTTGACTCCTGCTATTTTCTTACTGAAGCAAATGCATGCCGTATGTAAATATCTGTTAAATATTATATACTAAGGAAAAATAATGAAGGAGGTTATAGTGTTTATAAGAATATTGTTGTTAACTGGTGACCAAGAATACTATAATTCATTAACATTAGTAAGAAAATAAGCGAAGTAAGAAGGATGCATGGAAATATAAAACACTTAAAAGTATAAAACCAATGTGGCTGCCAGCTAACATGAGATAGCACAAAAGATTTCCGCTTGACAACTTAGTACTATTCGATGAGGATAAAAGAACTCAACGAGTCACAACTGGTTTAAAAAAGTACGTAAAATTTAGCAATAGCCTTTCTAATTTAGTTGTGGAAACAGATCGGCTCGGTCCATATACCCATCATTCTAATTAGAAAGAAGAGTTAAAATGAAAGATAACCAATATTGAACTCCTTCCTGACAGAGGAATAATTAGAAGCACTACAAAGGGATCATTTATGATTAAACAGAAGCATTTATCATTATCATGATTACATTAAAATATAATTTCCTACGAGGAAAATGTGCTGACATAAGACAAAGCGGTTCCCTAGACAAAGTCTACAGGAGATCGGCACACTGGTGACGGATTCCAGACTAAAACTGCGGTGCAGGGAACTAGAGGAAAACACTCGCATAAAGTCGACTAACCTTACGCTCATGAAGTGAAGTCGACGGAGTGGTGTAATGGGAAACATTACCATGGAAATGGGTCTGTCCCTGAAACCATTCCCAAACTTCCAATAAGTACTTATTCACGATTGGATTTTGATTAATGGGAAGTGATTTTTCTTTTTCTAATCGTGCTTGATCCTTTGCATATGAAGATATGCTATTTGCAATTGAAATTATTTGCCGAGGAACTATTATTTGGCAATATATGCAGTATAGACATGCAATATATAGTCCTTTATTTTTTAGTACTTTTATTTTATCAAAATATCTAAGGATATACGATAAAATCACAACTTATCTTTTAAGGATCTTGAGGGATATAAATTCCTCTTATTCCCAATAAATTTTCACTATATCAAAATAAATGTTGTCATTTTTTAATATTAGTATAAGAATTTAGTAGAGATAAATTATACTAGTTTATAAAATATCTTTAAATGTTGGATTTTGAGAAATGTTATAAAAGTCTTTTACCCTTTTTAATTAAAAAAAGAAGAAATTATTTTTGGTAATTTGAAGAGATTTTCTGTGAGAGATTTGATGTTTAAAATGTGTTATATTTTTTTTTTTTTTTAAATAAATCTTTATTTATTACATTCTGTTATATAACATCTTGTAATTTGATGACTTAAAATAAATGTACATGTATAAAAATAATATAAATAAAATAAAAGAAAGAAAAAATATAATGAAATAAAAATAAAATTAACAATAAATAAATAAATGGTCATCACTGTGCAGGGAGAAGGGGCCCATCGACCCCACTCCCAATAAGTTTAGGCATTAAGGCCCAGGAGGTCGCGAGGCCATCTCCGTTTTAGTCGCCGGGGAGGATTGTGGGGATTGGAGTCCGACGACAGGGATTGGGCAAATGGATTGGGATGAAATTGGAGTTTACTATGGAAGAGTTTGAAGCGGGTGGAGATAAGGTCTTTGACAAAAGGAATATTAAAGTCGTGATGAAGGGTAGAGTTGGACACATAATATGGAGCGTTAGCAATTATTCTAAGAATTTTGGACTGAAAGGATTGTATTCGTTGGATATTGGAAGGCTTAGCGGCACCCCACAGTTCTGCACCGTAGGTCCAGATTGGTCGTATAATGGTCTTGTAGATGGTCAGTTTATTTTCTAATGTGAGCTGTGAGCGCCTATTTATAAGGCTGTATAAGAGTCCGTGGCGTCTGTTGAGTTCTTGTCGTTTGATTTTAGTATGTTCATTCCAGTTGAGTCGTGAGTCAAGGTGGAACCCTAGGTAACGGACTGAATCAGAGAGAGGTATAGGTATGTTATTGTATGTAACATTATTAGGAGAATCTTTTCTTAATTTAAAATTTACTTGTACGCATTTGGACTCATTTATTTTGATTCTCCATTTACTGCACCACTGCTGAATAGCATCAAGGTGGTTTTGTAAATTTTTAGAAGCGATTTTGGAATCAGAGTGGGAGGAGAGGATCGCTTTGTCATCAGCAAAGAGGGCTAAAAGAGTATTAGGATGAGTAGGGATGTCTGCAGTATAAAGGGTAAAAAGGATGGGTCCAAGCACACTGCCCTGTGGAACACCCGCTTTCACAGGGTAGTGTTCGGAGTAATCTGATCCTTGCCGGACCCTAAAGAAACGGTTAGAAAGATAAGATTTGAGAATTAGGTAGATGGTACTTGGGAATATGGACTTGAGCTTATATAATAGTCCAGAATGCCATACTCGGTCAAATGCTTGAGTGACGTCCAAGAATGCACCAGGACAGAATTCTTTTCGCTCGAGGGAAGAGGAAATGTAGTCTACAACGCGAAACACCTGCTGGACGGTAGAATGCTGGGAACGGAAGCCAAACTGATGATTGGGAAGGATATTTGAGGAATTTATGATAGGCATCATTCGTTTTAGAAGAACTTTTTCAAATACCTTGGAAATTAAAGGAAGAAGGCTGATTGGTCGATAGGATGATGTATTGTGAGCAGGTTTACCGGGTTTGGGAAACAGGATTATTTCAGAGAATTTCCAGAGAAGGGGAAAGTGGGTGGTTCGAAGGACACTATTATAGAGGTATGTCAGGAAAATGATTGCTTTTTGGGGTAGGTTTCGAAGAATTAGCCCGGTGATAAGGTCATAGCCGGGTGCTTTGCGCTTAGGCAGATGGTTTATAATGTACTTGACCTCAGAAGGTGTCACTGCCTTAATCGGTAAGGACATTGGTAATGGTATATCCAGAGACTTCTCTACCTCCGCGTTATTGGACAAGTTGTCGGGATCTGGATGAGGAGTGAATGTTTGCTTTAGATGCTGGGCAAACATTTGGGCCTTGTCTTTGTCGGAAGAGGCCCAGGAACCATCTTCTCGACGTAAGGGGGCAGAAGGTTCATGATACTTTAGAATCCTGCGAGTAGCAGTCCAGAGGGATTTGTCTCCTTTTGAGAGGCTAGACAGGTAGGCATTAAATGCCTTATTTCGTAAAGCACCTAGTTTTTGCTTTACGAGACGAGATAGCTGGTTAAACTCCCTACGATCTGAGGGATGTCTGTACCTCTGGAACAGGGCTCGAGCTTGCCGCTTAGCTTGTATGAGGTTTTTAATGTAATCAGGGAGGGGTTCAGCTGAATTTACAGTGGAGCGGGTGCTGGTGGGTTTTAAGTTAGCCTTCCAAAGACATTGCTGAATCTTTATAGTAAAGAACTGGACAGCATCATCCAGCTCTTCAGAGGTTTTTAAGGAGATTCCGAGGTCAAGTGACTCTTCTAGGAGAGTTCTAAAAAGTGGCCAGTCAATGGGACCACTTATTAAGGTTGGTGGCAATTGTCTAGGGATAGGTGTGAGAGACAGTGTGAGGAAGACAGGGTTGTGGTCAGAGGAAAGTTCATTTAATGTTTTTACAGAGTGATGGTAGGTAATAAGATTTTTACATATGAAAAAATCTAGGATGTCAGGAAGACGGTTTACATCGGTAGGCCAATAGGTGGGAGAGGACGGACTTAGAGTAGAGAGATTGTGAGAGGAGATAGCATTATACAGAGCACGGCCACGGGAGTTGGTCGTTCTAGTGCCCCACTGCAGATGTTTCGCATTATAATGTGTTATATTAAACTTATTACCTAATTTCATACCACTTTTCGTAAAATATGGAATATATATAAATATATGCTCTTAAAAAATAATAAACTTACAAGCATTTATTTATACATAAATAAAAGCTTGCCCTGAGTCATAGAGGTTTAGAATGGGATGGAAACCTGTTGATAGCCCCTCCCTTCATAACCCAACAAAGTGGTTGAAGGGGAGGGTGAAAAATGTATCTTTAACGTTTACATTCCATAATATATTAAATTACTAAAGAATGCGCAAGAAAAGATTGGAAGGATTCCGACCCTCTTCCTCTCCTGATCGTCAATAAGTCAAAACTTTATGAGCTAACTTTTACCTTCATTGTTTTTAGGCTTGTATGGGAAAATTGGCCATTTACATTTTTTTTCTTCAGAATTTGAATTTAGATCTTCACGTAGGCTTCCAGTGTATATTAATAAATATTTCTTCCAGGTTTGACCATGCAGTAGTTTCTTGTCAAGCTTTCTCACGTCATCCTACTTCTACTTTCAACCATCGCGCGATCGATGTGTGAAACCTCGGGAAAATTTAACTATTCTACATGGTCGAGCCCGGAAAAAATATTTATTAATAACTTTAATTTAACCAAAATATTGTTCTTGTTTTTGGCATACATAAGGTTGTACACAAAAATTAAAAAAAAAAAAAAAAATCAGTTCCGCAATAGGGGTAAGGATGTATTATTCCTTACACATGGAACACGATAGAAGGCGTTCTGGCGGCCTGATTTTCCCATTCAATGAAGAATGGTTTCCAATCAGGGCTGGGTGTTCCCTAGGAGCAAATAAGGAATTACGGTGATTACAGAGCACAGAAAGAAAAAAAAAAAAACTTACAGAGTCTGTAAGCATTGAACCCGAGACCTTAAGCTCAGGAGTACAGTATCGTAACCACCAGAAATCCAGAAATCCTCGAACTCATACTTAAACCTGAATATAATTAAGGTCATACCCTTCCTGATTTATCGAACCAATTAATCAGAGAGAAATTAAAATTAAGGCAGCGTAAAATCGAGGAAAACTGATAAAAAAAAAAAAGAAAATTCCATAAGAAGGGTAAAGGCTGACCGCTCTACCCTTTTTTGAGCGGTTTGCAGGGCGCGGTTTCACTGTACGCCGAGCCAGGATTACAGCAGTAGGCCGAGAGGGAGCTGACATCAATCGGCGTGGTTCCAATTAAATGGGCTACGCTAATGAATATGTTATCAAAGGTTCTCTCTGCGGCCGGTCTCGCCCATCAGACATTTGCCCCTCCAATCAGCGCTCGACTTCAATGTAAACCTAATCGAAATACTCTACAAATAGGAGTAAAATCTCGAATAGCTTCCCTCCGGCCATCGCGAGCAAGCTTAAAACAAACACGTCCCCGCCAAAGATTGAAAAAATAAATTACTTAAAAAGTTTGAGGCGAAAACCCCCTCAGAATTCAATCATAACTTTATTTTCAACTTTTCAAAATTAGTCAATCTACTGAAACTAAAATATTTTTGACACTGAGCATAATGAATTACAATTAATTAGAGTATCAAAATTCTTAGAATAATATACTAAAAAAAAGTGTATCTTTCTATTGGTAATTAAATGAACTACATTTAAGTATTAGTTATAATATTTTTTCACCTTTTTATTTATATTTATTTTTTTTAGCATGGCTCTGTCAATTCATTTTTTAAATATTTATATATAACCTTTATTTATATATTACATCCTGTTAAAAATAAATAAAAACATTTTGTAATTTGATAACATTGTATAATAGAAAATAAATGACATTAATGAAAGTCACATGAGGAGAGGTGGTGACCCGTGACACCACTCTCAAGCATGTATACTTTTGAAAGATATTAAAAGTGAAAAATGTTGTTTGATATTACTGCATCTGAAATCTGAAACATTTTAATGAAATAAAAGAAAGAAAGGTGTTTTGATAAAAAGACAAAATAGAAAAATGTATTCCCCTAATTTTCTGGAAGAAGATTTTTTTAAAAAACTTTTATTTATTTATTACATTCTGTTAAATTAAAACATTTTGTAATTTGATCACCACAATGAATTAGAGAAAAAAAAATGACATACAATATCAATCACATGAGGAGAGAAGGTGACCAATGACACCACTCTCAATTTATTTACAGATTATGTCCCCAGGAGGTCACGGGGCCATCTTCTTTTTAGTCGTCGGGGTGGATCATAGGGGTTGGAGTCCGATGACAGGGAGTGGGCATATGGATTAGGGTGAAATTGGAGTTTACAGTGGAGGAGCTTGAAGCGAGTGGAGATGAAGTCTTGGACGAATGGGATATTATAATCTTGATGTAGGGTAGAGTTCGAGACGTAGTATGGAGCATTTGCAATAACTCTTAGGATTTTGGATTGGAAGGATTGAATACGTTGGATGTTGGAAGGCTTAGCGGCACCCCAGAGTTCTGCACCGTATGTCCAGATCGGTCGTATTAGTGTTTTATATAGAGTCAGTTTATTCTCTGTTGTGAGCTTTGAACGCCTGTTTATTAGTCTGTATAAGAGTCCGTAGCGCCTGTTGAGTTCTTGTCGTTTGATTTTTATATGTTGGCTCCAATTAAGTCGTGAGTCAAGGTGGAACCCAAGGTAACGTACTGAATCAAGGAGGGGTATAGGGATATTATGAAATGTGACATTATAGGGGGAATCTTTTCTTAGTTGAAAATTTACCTGTACGCATTTGGACTCATTTATCTTAATTCTCCATTTGCTACACCAGTGCTGAATGGCATTTAGATGGTTTTGTAGAATATTGGAAGCGGTTTTAGGATCAGGATGGGAAGTGAGGATCGCTTTGTCTGGAAGAAGTATTCATGAAAATATATTCAATTATATATATAAAACTATTGTTTTTAGTATAAAATACTATTTTTGACAAGCATTTTGCCTGAAAATTGTATTTTGACATTATTTCAAATCTGAAACATTTTTAAGAAATAAAAGTTGTCGGATTTGACTTGTCAGGTTTTCAAGTATGATTCTGAAGCATATTTTGACCATCTTCTGAGAAGTTGTAGGAAGAAAACACAAAAGAACTACCAAAAAATCACATTAAAAATTATCATTAAGTTAATGACTTGAATAAGATTTAGAAAAAGTAGTGCATTATAATTTAATAAATAGTTTGTAAAAATATTTGTGAATAATAGTTCTAAATCGTTGTCCATAGATTAAAATAAAATAATAACAGAAGATAAGTGCAATTCATATTTACTTCCTCAACTGCCAAAGGAGAAATTGTATATATTCCTTCCAGAAATTTTATGAAATTCAAAAAATAAAGCTGCGTAATAAATTTATCTCACAAAAAAGTAAGTGCCGTCTGCCATACTTGCCCTCCCACCTTCTTTTAAAGTGAAGTTTCTACACTCAATCTAACCTACTAATAGAATAAATCAGTGGAGTACTATTCAGAGTGAAGGGTAGCTACCCCCTCTACAAGCCCTTCTGCTTCATTAGCAAGACAAAGGGATATTGATAAAAACAAAGAAGATTTTATTAACACATTGTTCAGAAGTAATGAATGTCGGACGGGGATTCCCTAGACTTCATTAATCAACCTCATTTACCACTCTTCGAGGGTAGAAAACAATGAAAAGAAGCATTTGTTAATTAAAATGTACCTCGTAGAAGAAGAGATTGTAGGGGTGTTCCCGGAGACCGCTTAAGTAATTGGGACCAGTAAGAAACACCGTTTTATATAATAGCATTCGAAAGGCGGTAAATAACAACCCCCCCACCCCCTCAAAAAAACCAAAAAAAAAAACAAACAATAAAAACTCCAAAGATCCAAAGATAAAAAGTTCACGGAATCATTAAATAATTGTTTATTGCCTTCTCTTATCATAAAAAAAAAGTTTCAGTAAACTAAAGATTTTTATATAAGGCATATATAATAAAAGTTTTAGATGAATAAAGAAAATTTTACAAACCGATTTCAGTAGAGAATTTTTAGAAAATGAAGGAAGGAAAATGAAAAGTAATTTTCCAATAAATAATGCTAGTTGGGGAAATTTTTCTCTTCTAAAATTACAATGTTTAGGTAGGAAGATAAGAAAAGTAAAGCGATCGTTCAAAAAGCCCAAATGGTTGATTCGGCTTTTATGAATTTATTAGTTCCGCTAAATATGTTTATTTATTCAACCACCATTACAACCGCTCAGGGGCTAACAGCAGGTTGATATTCTATTTTAAACACCCATGGCTCTGGGCAAGCCTTCACTCTCGATAAAAGCTGGACCAGAGCGGGAACACTAAGTGACGAGGCATTTCCAGGTCTCGGATCCCCTCGGTTGTCTACATACCTAGTGCGGTAACCCTCTATACATTTTTTTCAATGATAACACACGGCATATTGAATTTATGCATTTTTTAAAAATCGTAATTTCAACACTTTAAAAAGAAACTACCTGCAAAAAACAAAGGAAAATTCTACAAGAAGCCCAGACTGGGTAGAGATAGTTGATATTCTGTAGATAAAAAGGTTAATTAAAAAAAAATAAATTGAGGCGAAATTATTCAAATACAGGGCTAAAATATAAAACCAATTTTGCTTTAGGATTTTATTATTCTTATTACAGACCTTTCGTGTTCTCGAAACTTACAGTTCCATCTTCAGAGCCCAGGAACATAACAGACGTGAGTCTAGGCATGGATTCAGCTCTAAAACTAGAGATTATCTCTAGGACACAATGGTGTAGAGTATGTGAGGTTTCTAAGCTTTGAACTACTGGTAAGTAGGAAAAATAAGATTGTAGAGCGGAGTTGGTATTATATTTAAGTACTTGAATTTAAAGTTTCTCCTTTGCATCTAAATAAATGTTTAATTATATTTTTAGGAATATCCCAAATAATAAATAATTGAAATACTATATGAATATATTTCAGTTCTAGCCATTGTCAATTAATGTTAACTTAGTGGCTGATAGATTTCCAAAAAAGAGTCGTTGAGAAGAAAGTAAAAGCAAAATATAGTACAATCAAGAATTTTATAAATAACCTAATTATCTTTAAGGCATAATATTTATTCTAATGTGAGTGTTTCTATAACATTTTTAATTGGCAATTTTACTCTGTAGGAAAGATGGGGATTTGGATTGAAGCATTTTTTTCAAAATTCGATTTAATTAATTAATTTTAAGCTCCATCTCCCCTGGGAGAAATATACTGAAGATGCAGGCAAAGTTTTGATTCGTTGAAATTGAAATTTTAAGGGGAACATATATTACAAAATTCTTGCCTACAAATATAACTGTGGCCAACATAAAATTGGTTTAAGCGGGCTTTTGACAACTACTTACGGACTTATCGTCATGCTGAGTAACTGCTATATTCAATAACATTGGCTATTGACCTTATTTGGTCTATTAGCAAATGGTAAAATTAATCCTGGATGAAAATGCTGGAATGGGTTTATTATCTATTAAGTCGTCATCAATCGACCGGGGCTGGTTTCAATTTTATAATACTTTTAATCCTATTCTGTTAAAAGTCGCTGGCCAAGCTTCTTTTCCCTTTATCTCCATTATTCCTTATAAATATCTTAGGATTCAGAAAGCGTCCGTGAAAATATAATTAAATGGAATATTTTTAAGAATGAAGGATTTTCTATAGATACAGATTATGGGGGAAATATAAAAAGCCAGTAAGGGGAATCTATTTTAAAAATAAGAAACTTTTTTTTTTTATAACCTTTATCTACATATTACATTCTGTTAAAAAGAAATAAAAACATTTTGTAATTTGATTACAATGAATAATAAAAAAAATGACATTAATGAAAGTCACATAAGGAGAGAAGGTGACCAACCAGTGACACCACTCTCAAATTATTTACAGACTATGTCCCCAGGAGGTCAAGGGGCTATCTTTGTTTGAATCGACGGGGAGGGTTGTAGGGGTTGGAGTTGGAAGACAAGTTCTGTGCCAGTGGATTAGGATAGAATGGCAGTTTACTGTGGAAAAGGCTGAAGCGGGATGAACAAATAAGAAACTGAATTCGTTATTTAAGTCTCACTTCTTAATGTGTTGGATGATCTTGTTAATGGATTAAATCAAGTGAGAAAGTAAAGGGGTTTTATGGGAAATCAGTGTTCATCTCAAAGTCTTTTTTCCATTTTTATTATTAGTCTTATGAAGAAATGTATTTTTTGCCTTTTAGCTGTTAATTACAACTAATGATTATGAATATACAACTCAAAAACTCTTTCTTGGACGACTTATACATTTTTTAATTTATTTTTGAATGAATATGAACTATTATTAAAAAATAATTTGTGCAAAAATCTATTTATTTGTTTAATGATTTATAAAGGAGTATTTTAATTTCAGTAATTGATATTAAAATAGCTTTTATTTTTAATAATTTGTAAAATATATATAATGGATTATGAACTTAAAATAATATAATTGAATAATTTAAAGAAATAATATAACAATTATTATTATACAAAATAATCAAGATTACAATTATTTGTACCATTGTGTATCTTAAAGTTAATTTTTCATACTTAATTATCATTTATTCGTTTAGAAGAAAGCCGGTTATTTTTGGAATCGATCTGTCTTGCTTCATTTATCACAGAATGAGTGATTTATCAGAACTAGTAGATCCAGAAGAAAGGAATGAAGGCACTCTAGACATATGTGTTGAATCTCGTTTCATTTGAAAGATAACGATTATCTTGGGGAATGAGGAGCCGTGAGGGGTGGGGGGGGGGGGACGAGTTAAGCCCCAGAAAGAAAAAGTAAGGGGTAACAGCTGGCCTGTCCTTAATCTGCCAAGGGTTGAAGAAAACTCCCTTCCCCGCCACTGCAGTCACACCCTGTACAAAAGAAGATCGATGGAGGCCGTAAAAATATATAATAATTATTTAGACTTTAAATCTTTCCACGAGCTGGAAGGGTTCACACAATATCTCCTTATTTATGTCACAAATATATTGGACTTTCTCTAGTCCTTACACATAGTACCCTTTTTACTATGTCCCCCTCCACTTGGGACACACCTTGCCCAAAACCGTTAATTGGCGTACAAGTATACTCCAAAAAATCTACTTTATCCCTTGAAGAAGGAAATTATAATAGATATAATATCTATAAAATATATTCTTTTCACGAAGGTCTAGATTAACTTTTTCTAATGTCACAGCTAGTATGAAGGCTAAACAATACTTAGAGAAAACGTATTTGTTTTTCTCCAAAGCCTACTTTATTTTCTACAATTCTTTATTAAAGATACAGCGGATTTAAAAAGGTAGTTACTTTTCACCAAAGAATTGTAAATTTTTAATGATTGTATTATATTGATATTTTATATTTTATAACATGGTTGATGGTTAGTTGGCCGTCTCGAATATCATGTGAGAATGGTCGGGGTTTCGACCAGGAAGAAAAAAATATACACCAAAATTTGGAGTAATATTTTTATTTATGCCAACGTTTCGGCTTAGCTAGTAAGCCATCATCAGGGCAATGGCGTTGAGTGGAGAAATCTCCCCAGGGTGGTTGTTCACATTGTAAACTGCAGAAAACAAC
>KZ808906.1:120618-137617 GCA_000696205.2 Oncopeltus fasciatus
TATATTTATTTTTTTTAAAGAATTTTACAATTGTTTTAGTGGATTATTTTTTTCCCTAACGTATATTGCTACCCATGCTTCTCACTTAACTTCTTTCCTACATATTTATATAAAAGAGACAGATATTACAATATTATTTTATGAATCACTTTCCCAGTAGAATTGTCTCAATTCAATGTTGTTCAAAACGCTCAGAATGAAGACTAATGTAAATTATAACCTATACAACGAGAATACCTCTGAAAGAACTTTATGTTGAATCTGCAACCAGAGAGATATTTACTTTAATGTTATATTTTTATTTATTATATGTCTGAATATGATAATTAAATACGAAACATATCAGGATTTAGATCTAGCACCAGTGACTATCCTAGCTTAGAATGGCATGAAGGCTACTGTAAATTATAACTTATACAGCGAGAATATCTCTGAAAGAACTTTATTTTAGACAAATATAGATGGGGTAGAAGTTGACCGTGGAGATATCACTGGGATCTTTTTTTTAAATAGAATTTTACAATTGTTTTAGTGGATTATTTTTTTCCCTAACGTATATTGCTACCCATGCTTCTCACTTAACTTCTTTCCTACATATTTATATAAAAGAGACAGATATTACAATATTATTTTATGAATCACTTTCCCAGTAGAATTGTCTCAATTCAATGTTGTTCAAAACGCTCAGAATGAAGACTAATGTAAATTATAACCTATACAACGAGAATATCTCTGAAAGAACTTTATGTTGAATCTGCAACCAGAGAGATATTTACTTTAATGTTATATTTTTATTTATTATATGTCTGAATATGATAATTAAATACGAAACATATCAGGATTTAGATCTTGCACCAGTGACTATCCTAGCTTCAAGCATTTCTTTTTCCATTTCGAGTTTTTGCGTTTCCATGACAGCCCTTTCAGATTCCGCTTCAAGGTGTTGAACTTCTGCTTCGACTTTCCCGATTTCTGCATTTACTTTTTCCTTTTCCGCGGCCACCAAATCGCCCATTTTTTGAACAAGTAATAAATTAGCTCGAGCAGTTTCTTTTTGAATATCTATGTCTGAGAGTTCAAGGAAAGCACCATTTATGGTGTTCATGGTTTGCATGGCAACTCCCTGAGTGTCTTTCATCCACGGTGTATTTATAAGAGGCCTTTTGTTGTATTGAAGTGTGGTCCAGTTTGGGATTAATGGTTTTTGCCTGGCTTCGTTTTCACCAGGTGGGTACAACTTTATATATCTTTGTTCTTCAGTATCACGTTTCTTTTTTCCTCTTTCCTTCGCGTAGAATGTTTCCGTTAAATTACTTTTCGTCTTCATGCGGTGGGTCGCCAAAGACGCCAAAGGGAGGTATTTCATACTCCTCAAGGGCAAAATTGTTTTCGGAAAAATCGACGATAAAAATGTGGTAGCTCCATTATCGTACACTACTTCTGGAAGAACCTCTCCTTTAACTTTCAATGGAATTATAGTGCCAATAAATATCTTCTTCCCTGGGACGACTTTTGACTCCCTTCTTCTTGGATGCAGTGCTAGACCTAAGGAAATAAAACTATGCATCAGATTATGTCGAATATTGACTTCTGTGTGCGAGATATACAGTGCTTCAGTAGTGCTCTAGAATGTGCTAAGAAGTTTGACGATCTTGAAGGAAGAAAGATCTTACGTGTGCTGAGGTGCATTTTATTTATTTGATATTCTCTTAAATTTACTGTTTTAAGGTTAAATAAGAATCAAATAAATGAAGTTTTTATTCCTTAGAAAATATGAATTTATGAGAGTCTGCATAGTCTTCCCAGACTTGTTCGCGTGACGACATTTTTTTTTGTACATGTAAAATACACACAGAGAGATAAATGTTGATCTTTTATAGATTGTAATTAACAGCTTTATGACTTAGTTACAATTCAAAAATACATGAAGCATATGTTTTAATATAGAAGCGAATAGAACCTGGTATGATTTTTGCCCCTGGATAGCCTAAACAAATAAAACTGGTTAAAAAAAAAAAAAAAAAAAAAAAAAAAAAAAAAATAAAAAAAAAATTATAAGATGGGTCTGAAGAGATAAATATCTTTTGCTTTTGACGCTGAGCTTCTTCTTTATTTCATGAAAAGTTTGTTTATGCTGAATCATGGAATGATAATTATCTATTATTATTGTTAATGTTTGACCCAGGTATTAAAAATTTATGTAATAGAAACCTGAAGATGTCAATCAAGATATTATTACTCATATAGGTAGCATGGTTGATACACGAGCATAAAATAAATTGTTGAGAAAAACTAATTTCTTTAAACGATTAAATGCAAGGGAATAGAATAAAAAGTATAACTGTCCCAACCAGAGCTATCTACTGTTCGTGCCCTAGCTGGGACAATTATATTTTTTATTCTATTCCCTTGCATTTAATCGTTTAAAATTTACGTGGGATAAAATACCACAATAAAAAAAAATAACACTTATAAAATTACTAATTTATTTATTTATGTGAAACGTAATTTCGTAATATAACAAATATATAAAATTTCGTAATAATAAAAGCATATTTAATATCCTTAATTACAATTAAAGCCACATATAGCCCATATAAGTGTACTCGAGGCTATGGCATTATTTGTGAATGTATATCAGGGCTCGAACATTCCAATCTGCTGGAAACTTGGAGCCAGTTTCACTAATATAGTAGAGATTGCGGAAACAACAATTAACGCCTGCACATGGGTACCAGATGTGGTCCGGCGTATGTTATTCCCGGCGCCTTCAGTAAGCATGCTCCTTGCTTATGTTCAAGTTTCTACTCGCTTCATGTCGGTAGGTCTTTATAAGTATAAAGTGGATTTATTTATCGAAAAAGAGTAGGGAATCGTGGCCGGTAGTATGGGGAATTGGTGAGAGACAGGAAGGAAAAATAGGAAGAATAAGACTTTAAGGGGCTAAATACCTTTAAAAAAAATACTTAACTTAGTCTATTAATTTCAGTCATTCTATAATGTAGCAAAAAAAAAGGGAATGATCATTATTTATTGACAATTTAAAAAAAAAAAAACTTTAACAGATTTGATAATTTAAAAAAAATCTTAAAACATAAAACCAATTTTGAAAAACCCAATTAGTTTTTGCCATGCAATAGATTTAATTTAGAAGACATATTGATAACATATCGCGAGTAATTGGAGGATCTAAGTAAGTACTTTTTGAGCTATGCTAAAATTTGACCTCATGATGGCACTAAGCCATAATTTTGTCTAATAGAAAACATTTTAAGGGTGATTTTTGTCTTGAGTTATAACAAAACTATGTTTAGCATGTGTCTAGGTTAGACCTGCACAAAGAGACAGTGTAAAAGAGATACACTCAAGACGACTCAATAAAGTTCGGAGTAGTCTTAAAGTAAGCCTACTTCTTAGCCCACCAAGGGGCTCTTATTATGACTCTTTTATTTTAAATCAAATTTGTTACAGCGTTACTATGTATAATTACTTCACGAAGGGTATTAGAGTATAAATTGCTCTTTTTAGAGTTTTTTTTTTCTTTTTTTAGAATTAAGAAGATAAAGAATAATTCGTAGGCACTTTTTCTCGACTTATAGCCAGCCATGGAAAGAATACACAGAACTAAATGAAACAGTCTGATAGAATCATTTTAAATTCACTATTATGTAAGGAGGAAAAGTTAATTAATTTTCACGTAATTAAATACATACATGTAATTAAATTAAAATGAGCATACCAGAAAATAATTTAATAATAATTAAATACAATATACAAGGAAAATTGTATAACAGAAAAAATTCAATATGCAGGAAAGGTGATATGATGAAAGTATATGAATTGTAGAAAACATATTTAGTCAAGAAAATGTTTATTATCTTCCTAAGCAATTGACTATCACCACATAAAGAAATAGTGACTTTTTTAACATTGTCCAAAGTGTCAAAGTGAATTTTCTATACATTGATTAAATGTTGATACTGTTAAAAAAGAAGTTCCAATTGAGTTGCAAAGTTGAAATTTTTCTTGAACCACAATTTTTAAAATGTTCAGAAGTTCCTTGACATAGTTATGCAAAGTATTCTAAAGAATTGAGGCTTGGTACTCGTATATGAGTTCAAGACTGGATAAGTTATTCTCAAGTTTGAAAAATTATTTAATGGAAAAAAAAAAGACAAAGCAATTTGCTGTGATTAGAAGTTGAGAGAAGAAGGAGAAAAATACCATTGGTTAGTCTTTAAAATATATCCCAGATCGATATCTAATATAGCATTCGATGAATGTGCTCATTCGCGTATAAACGGTGTTTGGCCGACATGTGGCATGTGTTGGTAATTGGCATCGCAGGCCTACACGCTGCAAGAAAGATTTGGGAAATCGAGTGAGGAGATAGTGTAATAGACAGACCCCTTCAACAACATAATGTGTCTTTTACTAAATATGAAGTATTTATAATACAAATGTAGTTAAAATAAATAAATAAATGAGAATAATGTTAAGAATTACAAATAAATAAATAAACAATAATGTTTCTACAAGGAAGACATTGCAAATTATTAATTGATAACAATATGATTAGGGAAAGAAAAAGAGAGGTAAAAGAGAGTTTAAGGGTATGCTTAGTTAAGGGTAACAGGCTTAGGAAATATAAAATCAAATGTGTATCAGTCAGATTGGCTCATTAATTTCTCCTTACACATACAACCATACAAATACACAAATCCAACCATCCATTCATAAACTAATCCAAATAATCCATATACATTCCATATGCGCAAAACAATCATTCAAGGTAGATTACTCTGCGGAATTTTAAATCGCATTTAGAGTCACGGCTATGAAGATTCAGTTTGGATGTACAGGAAATGTTGAAAAAATGAGGGATTTGAACGAGAAAATCGAAAGAGCACAACGCATATTTGAAGGTAGGGAGTTCCTAAAGGTCAGCGCCAGAAAAAAGCGACGAAAAGATGCAGTTCTATGAGAGGGCGCAAAGATCAGAGGTTCGGGATCTCGTGGGGACGGACGCAAGGGGTTTATGAATGTAAGGAGGAGAATGTGTGGAGACAGTATTATAAAGGAAGGAACCAAGGAAGTAAAGTCTGCGTTGGGAAGGAAACAACCACTTTAAATCTGTATACCGGCCGGTTACCCGGGAAGTCCTAGGTGAGCCGAAGACAGACCTAACGCAACAGTTCTATAAGAGGGAGTGTAAAGATCAGAGGTACACGGGATCTAGTGTGGCATGAACGGACTGAGGAGTTGATAGTAAGGAGTTCATAAATGTGTGAAGAAGGAGAATACGTGGAGACAGTATTATAAAGGAAGGAACCAAGGAAGTAAAGTCTGCGGTAGGAAGGAAACAACCACTTTAAATCTGTATACAGGCCGGTTACCCGGGAATTCCTAGGTGAGCCGAAGACATACCTAACGTAACAGCTCTATAAGAGTGAGTGTAACGATCAGACGTACACGGGATCTAGTGAGGCGTGAACAGACTGAGGAGGTGAAGGTAAGGAGTTCATAAATGTGTGAAGAAGGAGAATACGTGGAGACAGTATTATAAAGGAAGGAACCAAGGAAGTAAAGTCTGCATTGGGAAGGAAACAACCACTTTAAATCTGTATACCGGCCGGTTACCCGGGAAGTCCTAGGTGAGCCGAAGACAAACCTAACGCAACAGTTCTATAAGAGGGAGTGTAAAGATCAGAGGTACACGGGATCTAGTGTGACATGAACGGACTTGTGTGGCATGAGGAGTTGTGTGAAGAAGGAGAATGTGTGGAGACAGTATTATAGAGGAAGGAACCAAGGAAGTAAAGTCTGCCGTAGGAAGGAAACAACCACTTTAAATCTGTATACCGGCCGGTTACCCGGGAATTCTTAGGTGAGCCGAAGACAAACCTAACGCAACAGTTCCATAAGAGGGAGTGTAAAGATCAGAGGTACACGGGATCTAGTGTGGCATGAACGGACTGAGGAGTTGATAGTAAGGAGTTCATAAATGTGTGAAGAAGGAGAATACGTGGAGACAGTATTATAAAGGAAGGAACAAGGAAGTAAAGTCTGCGGTAGGAAGGAACAACCACTTTAAATCTGTATACAGGCCGGTTACCCGGGAATTCTTAGGCGAGCCGAAGACATACCTAACGTAACAGCTCTATAAGAGTGAGTGTAAAGATCAGAGGTACACGGGATATAGTGTGGCATGAACGGATTGAGGAGTTATGTGAAGAAGGAGAATGTGTGGAGACAGTATTATAAAGGAAGGGACCAAGAAAGTAAAGTCTGCGGTAGGAACACGGGAGATCTTGGGTGAGAATACAACTAACATGCAACAAAGTGGGAGAGAACAAGTGAAGAAACAAGGAGTAGCCACGTGGGTCTGAGTAGGAAAACAACTGAGTGTCGGAATTGTCGGAGAGTTACAAACTTAGTTTTCTAACATTTATGTTCTATAACATTCTTATGACAAATATAATGGAGATATTCAATAATGAGGAGGTTAAAAAGAGATCTTTACATTTTTAAATATTTTTATTTTAGTGTTAACACAAAACACACAATCTTCCTTATTAATATACGATTGAAATAGTTATAATACTATTATCAAATAAGTGGCCAGGACGCAGGCTTTGTCAGAGATCCGTTCTTGACTCCGAAGTTTGGTTATGCGGGTAAGAGTCTACGTATACCGGGTAAGATTTTATAAAGAAATCAAAGCGTACCCAGTAGCATGAGTGATTAGAATAGGGTGGATATCTCCATGACAGTAAGAACTTCAATGACTGCTTAAAAAAAAAAAAAAAAAAAAGCTGTCTTAAGTAAGTGCTTTGAAAAATTGTAGCCTCTTACCTTTGCACTCAGGAGCTGTCTCGTCAGAACCATCACCGCAGTCGTCATCACCATCACACATCCAGGTAAGCTGAACGCATCGATTATTTTTGCACTTAAATTGTCTCAAAGAGCAATCTGTGATTCCTTGACCTGAAAGGAGAAAAAAAATAAATTAGTGTTAATTTCAATTGTTTCATTGATTAAGTTTGGTTTAATAAATAATAATAAATTATTATTTTAACCTACTAAGGTGAAATTCCAATAAAAAATTATCTTATAGCCGTAGAAAATTGTATAGGGTTAGCTTACGACACAGATTTCTTGATTAATGAGTCTCGAAGGCCTTGATTAATGAAAAATAAATAAAAATATAATTTATTAATTAAAAAATAGCATAAAGTGGATATTAGTTGACTGTAACACGAATATTGTGAAAATGGTCATAGTTCGGTCAATAAGTTTTGAATAAAACATATTTGTATTGCCACAGAGTTTTTAATATTACCAAATTCTTGGCAACTATTTTTATACTCAATTGTGGCATAGATTTATGATAAAGTCTTTATGTCGTTTGGCTAATAACATTTCTTTGTGGATTTTATTTAACAAAATATTTGGACACTAAGGTGACATTCTATAAGTTTTAATACATTTAAAAGTGAATCAATCAGCATCATATATAAAACATTTTTTATATTAAGTTTTAAAATTCTAAACGTGTATTTACCAATCAAATTGTTCTGGACACCAGTTCCCCACCAATTTACAGTTAGTTTCTGCTTTCTCCTCGAGAGTTTCGTACTATTTCCATGTCAGAGCTAAGTTTTGTTTTGTTCCAAAACTTTTGTTAGGATAATATCTACCACACAAATATGCCACAAAAACAAACCTCTATCGTTGGTCCGAGGGAATGTCCCTCTGCGCGGTCAACAGTAACAACCGAATGCCAGTGGAAATCGCACGAGTAAATAACTCTTGAACGCGGCGAACAAGCATAAAACATTAGCTATATTATGTAAGGGTTGAATAAGCGAAATGCGACCAATAACAGAGACATATCACTGGCTGAAGCGAAAACAGACTTAATATAGGTGGTGATCTATGGACGCAGGCCTCGTATTCCGGCTGCCATTAATAATATTTGCACACAGATAACGCATTTAATGAGGCCAATACTCGAATTCCTTATTATTTGTTTTGCAATTCAATTGAACAATAACACAAAGAAGCAAAACATCATGATAATGACTAGTCGATGATTGTTTAAAACAGCATAACACTTTTTTATTGACACATATCTTCAGCACAATACTTAATATAAATATTTTATGGAAATTATCTTTTCTTGAAGGAAATCCGTTCTCAGAGTTGACTCCAGGTTTCTCCACGGCATAATTTCGAGCGGACGTCTTCGAATCCGAAGAGCAAGAATACAGCCAATGCATTTTTTTGCCAGTTTAGACTGGCTGCAACACAACGTCCGTATCCTCAATAATCCTCTAAAAGAGTGTTTGGGATGATCCTGGTACGCAGGGAAGAACACTTGAGGATTTGAATGTAGGGATAGAATCTGTTTGAGCAGAAATGAAATATGGAGGTCATTGTGAGGATGGTATTATTAGATTTATTGGCTATATTTAATCGAATATATTCTAAGCTGAAATTGAATTAAAATTTAAAATTGCAAGTAAAAATTTCTTGTTCTCTACATAATCATATTTTTCTGTAAAAATAAATCAATGGATTTCAATAAATAAATATAGAAAAAACTATCAAACTTAATAATGAGATAAAGTATTGAATTCATGAAGGATATTGAAGATGTCCATAGTGTGAAAAAATAAATAAATTTATTATCAAAATATCATCATAGCCTAAAGAAATAATTCTTGTTAACTAAAGTTTTTTCCACGGCATAAATCATACACGGTCATATCCTTTCATATTTTCTCTCAAGTATTTTTCTGCACAATTGAATTATCTAATTAATCAACTGTTGCAATGGAAATGGTAACTTTCTGTGACTAACGCTACCCTTAATTACTTTGTTGAGGGTACAATCTTCAGCTGTTTCCTTGTTATTGCTAATCAGCTGTTTACTATTGTGAAATCGGTAAAAAATTACCTGCCAAACAATCGATAGAGCATTACCTGCCAAGTACCTAGCAACAAGCCGGCAAAATTGGTATAGGGGTGTATCGAACACGTGTTGGCCAAAATAAGCACTAAGGGATGAAGCGTTTTACTACTAGTAAGAGATTTTTCGGAATGCCAGTAGAAGCACTCCGGTGTGGAACTTCTTCACTGAGGGCCAGTTAAAAGTATTTTATTTATTTTTTTCCTTGTTAATAATTGAGTTACGGTGAATTTCAGTATACTTCTGAATATACCTTGTAAATATTACAATTAAAGAAGCTAAAATTATCATTAGTAGATAATTTGTTAGGGTTCGGTCAAGGTTGATCTATAAAAATACTTCTTAAAGATAATTCAATAAAATAGTATTTTTCATCTACCGACTGGGGTCAACTTGGAGAACCTTGCAATGTAAGCCATCTTCAGGGCTATCATGAAGGTGAGACGTGGGACGTGTTGTCATCTGGATCAAATGTTCATGATTATGATGAGAGCTGGTGCAGTTTTGTGGTAGTGGTGTGACTCAAGAGATCTTGGAGGCAATGGTGCGGGCCTGGAGTCTGGTGACATGCCTATATCTGTCATTAACATTTCATCAAGGTGAAATCACGTCCCCTCTCGCCTTCATAATAGCTCCGAAGTTAGCTAACAATGTAAGCCGAAACGTCGGCAGATAATAAAAAATACTCTTTTTAAAATTGTTTTTTTTTTTTTTTTTGGATCAACCTTGACCGAACCTCTACAAATTCTCTACTAATAATCTCCGCGATCAAAAACTCTCTATTTGAAATACAATTATAATATCAAACAGTACTCCGTTTAATTTTTAATTTCAGCCTACTTCTAGAGTTAGAATTATATTGACGAATGGAGATGGCGATAATATACCAAGTACTAAACTGAACATCAGCATATGCCACATGTTAGAAGAAGCCTTTTAGAAGGTTGCAGTGCCCAAGTCCGGCCTTCTTATTTACCCATGTCCTGGTAATGCCGTGGAGTGGGCGAAAGTTAGAATCGCGGCTGGACAATCTACCCCTGCAGGCATGAAACCTCCGCTCTTTTCTTGCAAAACAGTGAGGTACGTATCAAGTTATTTTCTCAATTTATATTTTTTTAAGAAAACGGTGATATAATTAATAATAAAGACATTTTCTTAAGTGTGGAATTAATAAAGGAGAAAAACACAGGATGGGTTATAAAGAGCGGAAGATATTAGTGGGTAAATTAATAATTAAAGCCCAAGTAAATCTGGGAGTAAACGGCTTAACATCATCATCTACAATTATTCCTTTATTATTTTAATATCCCGTTTGGCTTAAGGGGAGAGAAATGTGATGGAAGAGCGAGATAAAGCCGCAAGCTGGCAGGTCTTATAAGTGGTCTGTATCTTGTGGCTTTCCTTGATTCATTAAGGGTGGGCTTCTCATTAAAAACAACCCCTACACAAACAAGCAACCCTTGGAGCTATTGCAACCACAAGCACACACTAAACTGTCTCAGACTCAGCCAACTAGAGGGTCAGCTACAACAATTACATAGATCCAACAGCTTAGATTTGATACCTAATTAAACTTAACTGGAATGTGTACTCTTTTAAGTAACTCTAATATTAGATACTCATAAATCTATAAAAACATACTTTTATTTTTTAACAACTAAGATTCATGGTGAACTTTTTAATTATTAGTTATTACAGTTAATGTTGGTGTTTCTGGCGTCTTTAAAAAAAAAAAAAAAACATTTCAAATTTTTATTCATTTTAGACGAGAAAGAAAACGAACTTGACTTTTTTTTCTTTATTAAAAAGTGAAAAAAATAAATTGAAATTTAATTTAGTCTTAATGGTAAAAGGACTGAAGACTAAAACATTACGTGCAAGTTGAGGAGGGATAATTAAATAAAAGAAGGAACTTTAATTTTTTTAAATATGCTTCTTAATACAAATTAACATTTTATTTTAACCATTAAAAAAATGCTTTTTTGAAAATTTATCTATATTTTTTGTGTATAAGTTTATTTTACATATAATAACATATCATATTCTACAATAATGCTATATTTTTCGTGAATTTTTTTTATAGGTGGAGGTTACACACTTTGATCCCTTGGCAGAGAAGCTAATCTTTAATCAGCAAAATATAATGAAAAACAACTATCATTCCAGTCGGTAAACAGTTTATTCTTATTTTTATTTTAAAAATATTTTAAAACGTATTAGCCTCTCTTTTAACTATCTAGGGACATGGAGGGGTTTTCAACCCATTCTAAACATCCATAACTCAGGACAAGCTTTTATTTATCGATAAAAGCTAGTCCTGGGCGGGATTTGAACCCGCAGCGTCAGGATTGCGAGCCCCTAGCTGATTCCATGAGCTACCCTGGTGCCTCAATAAACAGCTTTAAATACGGAAACGTAATACGTCTACTAATGGTAGGACATCAAATTTCGAAAATTAAAAAAAAAAAAAGAGGCCATCTGTGACTAACAGCAAGAAGCGAAATAAAAGTAATCTCATCCAAGTATTTATTCATTTTAAAATTTGAGCGATTTTATTTTAATATAATTTGCTTTTAGAGTATCACCTACTTTTCCCTTGATTTCCAGGGAGATCAGCTTGCTAGGAGAAGTCAATTTTCTAGCTTTCTGAGTTTGAACAAAGTGTGAGAGGATTTAGAGGCCGTAAAAATATTCCAATCCATGAAATTCATTGCATTTGGAGCATAACATTGTAAAGAGGTTAATGTACTGCATGCTAAATTTTTAATGGAATTCTGAAGGGGGCAATAAACGGTGTGCCAATAAATTTTAGTTATAATTCAAATAGTGTCTGCAACAGAATGGCACTTTTTTTAATATTCTTATTTTATGTACTACATGTAGAGTGTAAAATATGCAAACTGGTTAACTTAAAATGGACAGGAGAAGCTAGCCACCGCTACTTCCAAGTTATATATTTACTAATTTTATCATTTTAGTGATAAAAATTAAATAAAAAAAATTATAAATTTTTTATTTTGACATAGAGGATTAGGGTTTGACACGGAGTGGACCCACCCGAACAAATCGAACTTGGCAGGCTCATTGACTATTGAGATTCGTGGGTCATTGTGGACAGGGAATAACTTATTTTTTTAAAACTTTATTTATTTATTACATGCTGTTTGTTTAAAACATTTTGCAATTTGTTTACAATGAAGGACAAATATCATTACAAAAAAAGAAGGTGACTTCTGACACAACTCACAAATTAATTACAAACCATATTCCCAGGGGATCAAGAGGCTTCTTCGTTTGAGCAGAAGGGGAAGGTTGTAGGGGTAGGAAATGACCTACCAATCTTTTTAGATCACATAAATAGAATTTTTAACTTATTCATTATGGCATTATTAACTACAAATTTATTTGTTAAAACTACCAGTAAATAAGTTTAAACTAAACCGAAGAGTAATTTTAATATTTANTAATAGCAGTTAACTAATGCAGTCTACCATGTTAGATAAGTTTTCTTAATTTTAGCTTAAATTAGCATAATTGGGCAAGATTATTTATAATACAAATCATGATGATAATTAAGGTAATGTAATCCCACAATTCATTATTAATTTGAATCGTACTGGGAGCTAGAAAAAAAAACTATACCTCAGCCTCTACAAGTAAAGAGTTTTTTTCTAGCTCTCTGTACGATTCAAACTGATATTTTTATAATTTTATATAGCGTAAAATATATTTACATTTACATTTTTTTGCTTCTACAAAATTAGTTAAAACAAATAAATATAGGTTGGAACTAATGCGATGCGTAGAGAATATTTAGCTCAGCATATTTCTCAAGGAGACCATGGAATATATGGTTTATATGCTCTCCCAGGTTTTAGTTGTTCCTCGATTCTTTCTCCCCTAAAAAAGTAGATTCCACAATTGATGTGACCGTATTTCTCCCTTCCCCATATTCTTCCACTTTGTCGAACTCCGAAATATATAACCAGAAGATACCATCTTCAAGAGTCCTAGCACATTATTCACCGAAGGAATATTTTTCATGCAATATATTCTTTACTTGGAGGGAAAAAAAACTCACCCCTAATAAATTTTCCTTGATGACTATAAAAACGATGAGCGGATAACATGTAATTTTTTTTCTTTGTACATACTAAATTCAGAAAAATACTAGCTAATTTAAAAAAAAAAGAAGTTTTTATTTTATTAAAGGTTCAAACTATAACAGGTATAAAAAGGTTAAAAAAAGTTAGTACACATAAGAAAGTGCAGGTAATTACTTTTCTACGATGATACACATGTGAGATGCAATTTTGATATCAATCATTAATGCGTCACCAATAATTTAAATAGTTATAATTTCTAATTTTTTTTTTCATTTTGTAGAAAAACATTTATCTTTTTATTTGATAATTAAGTTCACTTGTTCATCAAGTCCGTTCACTTGTTCATTCGATCACTTTTTTTTATATAATGTACACCAGAGATTTAGGGTATTTACTATTTAAATATTCAAATGTTTTTGAATATCCAGTTGAATTTATTTAAATACGCAGTCCGACAAGAATAGAGCACTAAGCAAATGGAAACTCTTCTTTTACTCATATATCACAATTTTTTTTACCTATGGTAACCAAAATTTAAAATTAATATGCGTCTCCGAGATTTTATTACTGATAATACAGACTATGATAACTGGTCTTAATGGATTTATCCAATGCGGCATTTCTTACTTCCTCTCTTTAATTTTATCCAAACATCCGCTTAAGCTATTACCATAAATATCTGGTATAACTTCCTCTCCACAAAATCTTGATACCCAAAATCTCCATACCCCAGAAAAATTCCTGTACCACCCTATTTTATTTTTAAATATAACTTCTGCTTATACTTTAAGGAGCTGATTAAAAAAAAACAACGCAATATCAATAAAACAACCTTTTTATTGTTGTATATATTTCCTTATTATTAGGTATTCATTCATGTATATTACTTTACCTATTTGTAATTCTAAATAAATTATTTGTAATTTATATTATATCTATACTTGTGTGTAAATAAATTACTATTATTCAAATAGTTAAGAAGTCGGATTCTACTTAGGAGGATATTAACTTTTTAACTAATAAATCATTATTTATTACATTATGTTATTAAAATCTTGTAATTTGATGACATAGAGAAATTACAATAGAAAAAAAGAATTGTAATAAAAAAATAACAATAAAATAAATAAGTAAACATCACTGTGCATGGAGAAGGGACCCTACTCCTAATAAGATAAGGCATTAAGGCCCAGGAGGTCAAGAGGCCATCTAGGATAAAATTTAAGAAATGTATAACCTTTTTGGTATTTCATATATCTTATAGTTAGTAATATATCAATTTATCTATTGATCTATTTACTATTATCGCTTTTCTCAAACAAATACTTAAAGGGGAAACTTGGAGACAGTATATTCTCAGGAAACTCCATTAAAGTAAGTCCCTGAGTTATAATTCCAAATGATCACATAAGCGGATAGGCCTCATACAGTGTTATGATCCATTTGAGGTTTTGAAGGTAGAGGGGCTCCCCTCTCTCCGAGCAGGAGGTGGTGGTGGCCCGTTGGCAGACTGAGACCCTACGGCTAGGAAGGAAGCCAGACTAAGTTGGACGACGGTGGGTGGTGGGTAGAGAGATAAGGGAGGGTCTTCCAGAACCCAGAACCCAATTTTATAGCTTCCCCGCTACCCCCAGTCCCACCCCTCCACTCTGCTTATTCCCTCCCCCAAGGCCTTACATCCTAACCGACCCACAACTGCTAACCCAATATTCTACTACTAAAAATAACTGCCAGGAAAAGACGTCTTAAATTGAGCCAAAAGAGGTCGCTCATAAAACTTCCGCAGCCACCGCGGAAAATGAATTAAAAAATAATTCCGACCTTTCAGTACCTATATTTGAATATGAAGTTGTATATTATTAGTAGATTTACTTAAAAAATAGCAATTGGTTCTCATCCGGACCATGCTACTTCTAACTTACCAACTTGAAAGTCGTTAATATCTTCGTAATGAAAAAAAAAAAAAAAAAATGNAGGCGGAAGATATGCTGTGACAGGGGTGGTGGGGGCGGAACGGAAGGATCGGTACACTTGAAGAGGAAGTTGAGGGTCCCCCACCCACAGGTCGGGGGCAAGGTGTTCCTGACAGTTTTCGTCAGAGAGGACGCTACTCGGCAGAGTGTGCTTCACTTCTGACTCGCAGGTAGGATTTTCCTTTGGATAGGCCTATATCTTACGTCAGGCGCTCCCTGAGTTTTCCAGAGGCTCGCTGTAGAAAAGGAACACACCTGTTAATAGCTAAACTCGGACAGGAGAAAATGAGGTCCAGGAAATGATTAAGATAGATAGATAGATCTTCTTTCTGGATAGATTAGAACAATATTCCAAAATTTATCCAGCAAAACATAACATTTCATTCTAAATAATTAATGAGAGGGAATAGAAGAAAAAAATTAATCGGTCCCAGCCAGGACTCGAACCTGGATCTCCTGCTTGCCGGGCCGTTATTTTTTTTATTCTATTCCCTCTCATCCATTGTTTAAAATATACGCGGGATAATAAACCACAACCAAATAAATATTTATAAAGTAATATTTTATTGGATGTATCAGTAATAAAATTTAATGTGTTGATCTTTTATTTAGTAATTTTAACAATGTATAACATTATAAGATACTGGTGTGTATAGCCGGCTATACCGTAGTGTTTCTTCTTTGTCTCTTAGCTTAGGGTTCCTTTTCTTATAAAAACAAAAACGAAATATTCACACTTACTATCGATTAAAATTATACTAAAAAATAGGCTAAGACAATATCCATATTTTGAATAGCTTACAAGAGGTTGTAGTCTTAACTCTATTATATAGTCATATCCTATCTAACAGACTCCAAAAATAAAGTTCATAAAAATATAATTTATATATATATATATATATATATATATATATATATATATAAATATATATAAATTGTCGAAATTGTATATAAATACACTCGGAATTCCTATCAAGTACGAAGCTGCACACGCGTGGTTATTGAAACTTTTTCGAATTTTATTACTCACGCCTTGAAAAATTGCTCCCTACAAAAGGGTGTACAATCGGGTGAATATTGGTCTTTAGAAATTGTTTGAGTAGAACTAGTTAGGAGCAACTTAGTGTAATAGGACAATCTTCATGTAACTACGTCTAATCACACACACACCCCCCCCATACAAAGAGACATTGATACTCACATACATTTTTATATTAAAATATGTACTCAAGTTGGTAAGCAGTTAAAATTAATTTTTCATATTTTTTATGTAGCAATGAAAAGTTAACTCTCAAGCTACAGAGTTAATTGTCACATTCATTCTGAGCTTGCTGAATCAAGTGCTAAATTCAGTGAGTTTAAAGGATTAATTAAAGCCACAGAGGGTGCTGTGTCCAAGAAACTCTTACTTCTCGTTAAGACAAACAGTGTCCCCACTGATAAATATCCCTTAGCAACCACGTGTCCAGAATACGCTCGTGACTAGGGTGTAAATATAATTCTTTCATAAAGGCAGTTCCCATTCATGGAGGGCATTCAGACGTAATAAAACGTGACGCCGCAGGTGCCAACCCCAGTGAATAGACCCATAACCGGTAAATGCCTGTAGATAAAAATTTACTGCTGGAAATCCTGGCTGCTTTTACATTTTCTTTTCTATTTTTTCTTTTTAAAATTTATTTACAACATATTTGAATTTCATATGTTTCATTTAAGATCGTTTATTGTGTTAAAATCAAACTCTTTTCTTACTTAGTTTCTTCTTAGTCATTTACACTCTGAAATAATTTATTTATTCCTCATTATATAATTACTTTTATACTCCATATATATATCTGTGTGTGTGTGTGTGTGTGTGTGTGTGTGTGTGTGTGTACTAATCGTATGGTTTAGACTCGAGAGGTCTAAAGCCGCTTCCTGAATATACTCATGTATTCATTCATGTA